>JAFVLL020034816.1:109944-196538 GCA_021397915.2 Tor tambroides | reverse complement strand
GAAAGTGGCTGGTAAAAACATTGAGTGGCTGGTAGATTTTGAAATCCACCAGCCACAGTGGCCGGTGGACAAAAAAGTTAATTTCCATCCCTGCTACATAGTCAATGCAGTTTAAGCTGTTGTTGACATCCTATCTAAAACGTGATTTAGCCAAAAAAACAACAACAACAACAATAACATTACCACTTTAATACGTCTTGCAATATCTGTGCATGCAAAGGTTCTGCGCGATCCTCAATATTCTCCGGGTCTGAATTGATATGGCAATATTGAGGAACTTGCTGCTTTGGCAAGGGGCGGGGCAATATTGAAACACCGTCTAAGCTGTTCGCCAATCACAACGCACTGGGACAGCTAACCAATCACAACACATTTCGTTTTTTGGAAGGCGGGCTTTCGTCAAACCCGGAACTAATCGAGCCGTTTGTGTCAGGCTGGGGAGAAAGGTATTGCAATAATGTAAATTATGTGAAAAATAATGCGATTTTCGAACCACCAAGCATGAGAGCATGTTCTAGTACACCCCCAAAACAAAATCAAGACTTTGTAAAAGAGCATAATAGGACTCCTTTAAATGAAAATATAATACATAAAACTATGAAAAAATTCAAATGTAGTTTGATATTTCTCAGAATGCAGTGTGCCCTTTTTAAAACATCACTGTCTGATGTGATGTTTTAGTGGTTGTTCTTGGCAGGGTTTGTTAAATGTTGTCAGATAGTCTCATACTACAGTGTCTGCGTAATAGCCCTGCCAGGTTGGATGTTGAACCCCCTGCCACTTCCGTCTGCATTCTTTGTCGTTGAAGGGAGCATCAGTTTGACTCAACTTGATCTGATGTGCATGGGGAAGACATCAAAAATGCAATTATCATCCAAGGGCAACGTATCAATTAGTCAACATTCAAAGATCTGAAAGTTTAAATCAATCCATAAATAAATAAATATTTGTTGGTAAATGTGTAATCTCTATAATCACTGTATGTTATTATTAAAAATATAATATAATATAATAATGACACAGCATTGCTAACCAATATTATAATGGGAGGCCAGGATTACTAATTGGCACATTTAAAAATGATATTAGCCACAGTCTTATACAGTATCTGCATGATTTTTCATGAGACGTCAATTGAATGAATAACTTTTCTAATACTCTGTAATAGCCTACACTGATTTAAGTTACAGAAATATGCTATGTTGAATGGCCCTTTTTCTAGATGTAAATATAAAAGTATTTACCCGCAGAATGAAAACGATACAAGTCATTACCAGCCCATATATGGTCATGACTCCTAGCACCCAAAAAGCCGGGTGATAAACATGTTGACAGACAGCACGCTGTTTAACTGGTCTCCCTGTTGAAACACACACACGTTGGATTTCCATGTTTTATGGGGGTATTCCATAGACATAATTGTTTTTATACTGTACAAACTGTATTTTCTATCCCCTTACCCTAAACCTACCCATCACACACAACTTTCTGCATTTTTAGATTTTCAGAAAACTTTATTCTCTATGATTTATAAGCTTGTTTCCTCAGGGGGACCAAAGAATGTCTCCACAAGGACAAGGATTTTTGTCACAACAATTTGTCTCCATAGCACGCACCCACACACACTGGGTTTCCGTGTTTTATGGGGACTTTCCACAGACATCATCTTTTTTTTTATTGTACCTTTATATTGTAATATTCCATCCCCTGACATTCTATATATTCTATACATCATATGTTCTAATTTGGGTATTACTACACTTTTTTACATTTTGACAATTTGTCCCCACAAAGCAGGGAATACCTGAACCACACACACACACACACACACACACAGAAAAGGAGTGACGTAAAATGTGACTTTTAACTGTACATTAACCAGAGCACAAATAATGAAATCTTTGTATTACAAATTGCTAATTATGTTGCCAGTAGTTTAATGCTGTTGACAATGACAGTGTTCCATAACAACCATAGTGAACATACCTTCAATAACCACAATAGTTTGTGGTTTGTGCTCCACTTTCTGAAATGGAGGAGGAAAGATTCTCTCGGCCTCACAAGTGTACAGGGCTGTAGTATTCATCGTTACACTGTTCAGGATAAAACTGGTACTGTTATTCGTATCATTAACTTTGAAAATGGCAGGGAAAGGTCTCCTCGGGCTGTTGTTATTTTTGCTGAAGAATGTATTATTAATCCTGATATAAAAGATATCAGATATCACTTCTGAGCCTTTATATAATTTGAAGCCCATTTCGTTTGCACTGAGTGCAGGGCAGGGTACGGTAACATTGCTGTACAATGCCACGTGTTGAACTGGTGGTAGATTACCTGTGGTGTAGAGGAGACAAAACATCAATAACATCTTAAAACTGCTTAATACACAGTTTTTACTTTTAAAGTCTGAAATCTGTCTTTGGTACAATTATATTACATTATTTACTTTGTCTGTATTTTTTGCAAAAGTGGTTATGCAACCCACAAATCACCATAGTCACCACGTTATCAAAAAAGACGGCGTCTGTTCCCAAGATCACTTATAGTCTACTATAGTATATGCACTTCTTCTTTTTTTACTGTTCTGAACAGTAAATTATGCTTGTTGTCCTTTTAATCCCTGGTGGTCTGAGCAACTTTATGTAAAATTAATGTGCACAGGCACTTTCCTATATACTTAACTCATAAAAATAAAAATAAAAAAACAAGTTGAAAAAGCTTAAATGCCAGAATAACAAAACTGTTTTGACTGGTTTCTTAATTTCACAAGTATTAACTTTTGCCTGTAAGAGTGGAGAAATGTTGTCATAGAGACAAAGTTTCTTTGAACAAATTGCTTTGAACTTCGCTTTGGAAAAAAAAAGAAAAAGGAAAGACTGAATCACCCTTCTGCAGAATGATTTACTCCCTCAGCATTTCTACTGTCAGAATATCAGTGCAAAACATGTCAGCTTGTTGTAAAATGTAATATTTGTTGCAAAATGACACTGTTTGTGTACTCTATTGTATTTTGCAGCCTCGGAAATTAGATGTTTGTGGTAAAGTTGGTTTTAAATGAGTCTGACTGCACAATATTTCAGTTAACAAAGCTCATTTAATCGGTTTGACTGAATTTTGATTTTGATTTATACACTGGCACCAAGATGTAAAATTTCCTGAATCCATTTTCTACTTGTATGTATTTACACATTATAAATATTATCCGTATATGGCCTATTATGATTTTTTCTTGTATAAATATTCTATTATTTATGATCATGTATTTATATTTGACTACCATAAGGGCATTTCCCACATTCCTGTCATCCCACACACTTTTTGCCAAGATGTAAACAACAACAGGTCCTACAGTATCTTGTAAATGTGACTTTACGTTTCATAATTTCAACATAATATACACATTTTGACGTTATTTCTCCTAATTAAGATTTCATATCAGAATTAAGAATTAATACTATAGTTTCTTGTAATTCTAACCTCGTAAAATGTGATTTTCCAAATGGCTGATAAAACAGACAAACTAAAAGTATCTTGATTCTCATACAAATATAAACACTGTATTTCACTTTTACATTTGCAGTGCCTTGTTTTGGGCTGTCAGGCCATTTCAGGCCTCTCGACTCAAAGCCCCTGCATTTAAAAATCAGTCCCAGGCCATATTCCATCCCATGCTAAATAAGGCTTTTGTCAAATAAGTCAAGATGTACGTCATATGCTTTCAGCTAATCAGTTAAAAACGATTTAATATGACTAAATCAGCATTAGGTTACACAAACAAAAGTAATAACCCACTGTATTGAATGTTTAAAGTAAATCACAAAAAAGAAGATCTTACCTTTGCATATGCTCTGTGTTTCAGATAGGCTGCTATGAAAGAGACAGAGACTTAAGAGGGTCACAGATGTCATTAAAATCTCCATCTGTTGTATTCTAAGTCTTCACACAATAGAAATGCTGTTGAAAACGGCAGGGCCGCTGCCTTTTTGCAAGTATGGCGTGCTTGTATGGCAAATTCAGCCTTCGGTGTAACAGAAGAACACATCACGAGCCAAACAGGAAGTTTCCATTCTCTCTTTGCACCCTTTGTGGTTGATGTTATTTGCATGTTTAGGTTTCATATAGTGCATCTGTTACCGTTCTATTGGCTTCATAAAGAAGCTGGTGTTTCCTCATTGAGGGCAGGTAAAGGAGACCCCTGTGGGGGGTTTTCTAGTAAATGGTCTGTTTGAAGAGTTGTCAGGAGGGGGGTTATTTAGGGTTAAAGTGGGTTTGTACTTGAGAGTAACAAATGCAGAAAATGAAAGTGAGATAGGGAGGATGAAAAAGAAAGAGAACTCTTCAATGTTAAAATGACAGAAACCCTTGATCGGAAAAGACCTACGTGCATTTGTTTAATAAAGTGCATTAAAGGCATTTTCTGGCAGTCACTGAATCTCTCTAAAACATGTGACGGACAGGAAAATGCCTTTAAGCTGATTTTTAGTAAGTCTTCTTGTTTCCTGTTTTTAATCTAAAACTGGAAGCACATCAGAAACAGTGCACTTTGTGATCTCTATGGCAACCGATTCACAGAACACTGAAACCATCCCCAACCCACACTGCTGATGATGATCTCTCTGCTTTTTCCTTGATGGAAAGAATGATTCTGATTAATTGAGTTTCTTCTTATATTATTCATGAAATGAAAACGCATGCAAATAATGAGGTTTTGTGGTTGTCCTTATATTTAGACCTAAAACTGGAACTGGTTTCAGACCCCTACATGCACTAGCACCCCCTTAAACATACTTCCTGCGTGAACCACAAAACGTGATAACATTTACAGAGCCTCCCATTCATGAAAGAGTGTGTGTGTGTGTGTGTGTGTGTGTGTGTGTGTGTGTGTGTGAGCATATACTGTATATGTGTGTATATATATATATATAAATATATATATATGTGTGTGTGTGTGTGTGTGTGTATACATACATATATTCTTCAAACAGTGGTACAGTCTTCATGTATTTTACTACACTCCAGCATGTGATTCTTATTAAATGAAGGTCATTTTTTAGGATTCTTTACCTAACCTAAGTCTCTGGGAACCTGACACCTTTCACTTCTGGAGACTCCAGAGAAGGTTGCAGTTCTGGAAAATGGTGGCGCTGGAGACTAAAGGGTTTCTGATGGTTTTACACCTAATTCTTCACCTTAATTCTTAATTCTTTTGCAGTTAACATGTGTCTTTTCTTCTTCACCTGTTATCTTTTTCTGACCCTGCTGACCCAATGAGCATTTTGCTGTCTAATGGTTATGCCTTAACTTTGCAATTTATGTATTGCATTAGTTTTGAATTTCTCATGGGCATTTAATGATTTTTGACTTTTCAGTCCGACTTAAATCTCTTTTTTGGCTCATTTTATCTGTAAAAGAAAACCTGATTAATAATTATGCACACTAGAATACAAGGGTTTTTTTATGGAGTCAATTTAATGCCACATATATATATATATATATATATATATATATATGCAAAAGAATAAAGTTTTGCAAAAGAAAATAAAGTGTTGCAAAAGAAAAATAAAGTATTGAGAGAAAAAATTAAGTTTTGCAAACAGAAATAAATAATTGCAAAAATTAAGATATAATTCATTGCAAAAATCAATGACAGTTGTAAAAGAAGCTTATGAACTTTGATTCTATTTTATCTCTGCAACACATATTTTCCATGCTCACACCTACTAATTCATTTGCAACACTCAATTTATTTTGCGTTTCAGTCAAGCGTGAGCTCGCGATACCATTTTCCCTTTGCGCTTCACTTTTCTGTGCGTTTCACTTCATGGCACTGTTTTGACGTAGGAGGTGGAGTCAAGAAACTGGGCCGTGTTCAGCGGGCCTGGGCACGCCCCCCGTGAAGCCATGTCATTAGCTGGAGACGCAGATCGCAACAGGTTCAAAAGTCAGCCTGGCAGAGCAGAGGCCTGCGGGTGGATTCCAGGTATGTAAAGTTGATTGTTTCCTTTTATTTCACTAACATTAAAATGTGTTGATTTGTTAACTAAATATGATTACTATTAACGTCGTTTGCCAAAGTTTAAGAAGTTAGAGATCATTTACTCGCGCACGTGAACGTGTTGGAAAAAGTTGGCATCTGCTAGTCATTTATCTCAATATGCACGCGTTTATACTGTTGATGGATTGTTGTTTACTTTTATTGATTATAATATTCTTACACTACAAAGTATGCAAAATGTTATATTGTGTCTCTTCAACTGGCAAAACAGCTAAAACCGAGAAATAATTGCATTTTTTAGAAAATTTACAGGACACTGAGACATCTGGTCACCCTAGTAACAAGCTAATGTACCCCATCAGTCTAGTCAAGAACAGGCTGATTTTGTACGCATGAGTAGGCCTATGCCTAATAAAACCACCGCTTAAACTGATCTCAAAATTCTTAAACTTTGGCAAACTACGTTAAGAGTAATCGCATTTAGTTAACAAAACAACACAGATTTTAATGTTAAAGGAAACAATCAACTTTACATACCTGGAATCCACCCACAGGCCTCCGCTCTGCCAGGCTGACTTTCGAACCTGTTGCGATCTGCGTCTCCAGCTAATGACGTGGCTTCACGGGGGGCGTGCCCTCACGGGGGGGCGTGCCCAGGCCCACTGAACAAGCCTCAGTTTCTTGACTCCACCCCCATGTCAAAACAGTGGCTGTGTTCGAAATGGCATACTTGCTTACTGCTTACTGCCCAGTACACAGTGCATACTGCCTACTATTTTTTAAAGAATAGTGTGTGAAACAGTATACAATAAACAACAAATGTTTCAGAGTAGTATGCTTAATTGTCACATGACAAACACAAACATTAATTCAGCACAGCTGTCAAGGTTGTTACCTTACAAACAAATGTGCTAACTATTCTTTTTACAAAGGCTTGTTAATAAGGCTTCATATTAGTACACAATATTGCCCAACTGAACTCGTTTCATAATTGAAGAACTTTAGGCTATTGGACTGAACTGAATGAGCTGTCTTTAAATGATATTTTTGGCAGTTATACTAATTGGAAAAAGTGATATATTCTAGTTACACTAAGTGCAAATAATAATAAATAGCAGCATTTTCTTTAGCAACAGGTGTGTAAATAGTAGTTAGGTGGCAGATATTTATACTTCAATACTGTAGTACATTATAAAACAGTATGCAATAACATACTGAGTGTAAATTATCATAAATTTTATTTGATGAACGCCACTTTATTGGGACAAAAACCTACCTACAGCTAAGCACACTGTATTATTAATGAGGTGTTTAATCTCCACTTTTCAAATATTTACTTAATTTTTTATTGAAAATAAATGCCTTTCTGATCTGGTATGTGATGGGAAAAGGAGTTGCACGAGTTTGACAAAAGGCAGAATCGAACTCAGATCGCTTGCATCAACAGCACACATCTCGCGCCTTTAACTCACTGCGCCACTGATACTACAGAAATACGCGTCTTTTGCAGTGCTGTTTATCACAGCCAGGCATTGGTGGCCGGAGAAAAATATTAATTAAAAAATTAATATAAAAAATATTAATTTTATTTATACATTTTATTTATATATTATATTACTGCAATATTAATATTATGTAATATCTTTGAAATAATGTATAAAGCGCTATAGAGATAAAGGTGACGTCATTTGACTTGATCGTTAAAGTGCTGTAGAGATTAAAGTACAATTTATGTCTACAAATGATATTGTTTTTAGATGCACAGCAATAGTTTGTAGTTTACATGTATATGTATATACGTACATATACAAGTGTAACATTTATAATTACTATTCCCCGCCTCCAGTTCACTCACGCGTTTGAAGATGAAACGTCACATGGAGCGCGTTGTGTTCTGGGAAACAGTATCCCACGCAGTGTCTTCAGATGCATACATCAAATTTCAGCAAATGTAGCAGGTAATCCGGGCATTCCATGCATACAGAAAATTCACATACTATTCACAGTATTCACACAGCATACTGCAGTATAGTAGGAGTTGTATGATAGTATGCCATTCGGAACACAGCTTCTGTACTGATTTCAGTATACTTGAGTTATATTTAGCAGATTCTGGCAAATATAGTAGGTCATCCGGGTATTTCATGCATACAGAAAATTTGCATACTATGCGCAGCATACATACTGCATGCTGCAGAAATAGTAAGAGTAGTATGATAGTATGGCATTTCGAACACAGCCAGTGTCATGAAGTGAAACGCACAGAAAAGTGAAGCGCAAATGTATTGCGAGCTCACGCTTGACTGAAACGCAAAATAAATGGAGTGTTGCAAATGAATTAGTAGGTGTGAGCATGGAAAATATGTGTTGCAGAGATAAAACAGAATCAAAATTCATAAGCTTCTTTTACAACTGTCATTGATTTTTGCAATGAATTATATCTTAATTTTTGCAATTCTTTATTTCTGTTTGCAAAACTTAATTTTTTCTCTCAATACTTTATTTTTATTTTGCTATCTTTATTTTTCTTTTGCAAAACTTTATTTTATTTTGCAAAACTTTGTTCTTTTGCATATATATGTGGCATTAAATTGACTCCATAGTTTTTCATTTCCAGCCTTCATGGATAATTGTATATCTCTTACAGGTAAAGGATTAAATTCCAAATTATTAATAGTTATTAAGATTGATGTGGTTTGGAAATATGATCAGAATATCAACTTGCTTAATTATCCACACACTGTAATATATTACCTCATTTATATAATTAAGGAAAATCACTTAATGATCATTTTGAAATAATTTTTATTATTATTGCTTTGTTTATTTTATATTTTACTTATTATATTAACATTTTATTCTTATGTGAACTTTATTTAGGCCTATTTATTTATTTATTTGATTTTTTCCTATGGTTCAATGAACTATTCTGTATTTTAAAAAAAAAACACAGAACAACAACAAACAAACAAACAAAACTATAATATTTTATAAGCGCCAAAGAATACCCCGGAGGAAAAGCGTGCAACCTTTTATAACAAAGCACGACTATTGCATTTATGGTTTTGTCCGCTGGGGGGAGAACGTTACTATGCTTTCTTAAAAATGTGTTGCTTTGTTTTTCAAACAGACTATCTAACTGACTAACTAACTTACGAAATGCTCGTTTTATTACAGTTTTTTACATTTCACTTTGGAGTTTGTAACCTATCTTTACCACATGATGTGACTAAGAAAAAAATCTACTCTACAATGAGATAAGGCCAACAAAATCTAAAGGTTATATAACAAACAATTCACGAATGACATTACAGAGACATTCAACAATCAGTTCAAACAATCATACACAAGGAAAGCATCTAAATGCATGAAATTTCTTTAAATTCTTCTATATAATATCTTAATAAGGTAAAGAGGTTTCAGAAGTGAGTTTAATTGAATTTTAGAAGGGAAACTATTTGCAATTATTTTGTTTGTCAATGTAAAATTTACCATATAAAATAAAAATAACAATAATAATAACAATAATAGCATGTTCCAGGGTTTATTTTTGGTATTATTATAATAAAAAATAATAGATTTTAAACTAAATGAGTGTACAGCATTGGCAAAAACCAAATATTAGAACGTCAGATCAAAATGGACAATCAAAAAATTATGCAAAAAGAACATAAGCTGCTAATGTCCAAATGTTTAGAAATAAATATAAACTTATTTATTATATATATATTACTTTATTAATATATATAAACTTATTATTTAGAAAGAAATATCCTATACATACTGAATATATTTCCTTTGTCTTACTGAAAATACAGTATTTCTCAGGTAAAAGCCAGGCTCTTTTCCAATCTATATCATCAACCAAAGACCTTCAGTAGAACTTTCCATTTGGCGAAATTTTCCTTTAAAACTGAGAAATTTGGCGCGCATGCCTATTGTTATATTTCTTGTCTAACAAATCAATACCTTCAAAGAGTAAAGCAGATCGTGTAGATACTGTACTTTTATTATTCTAACTGCCTATATTTCAGAGCCATAATACACGCACATGTGCTGCCTGTTGTCCTCATGCACCAGTAGCGGCCTGCTGTTGTTCTCGTGTGGAGAGAGGGGGGATCCACGCACCTCCTAGTGATCGGCTGATTGGTCGAGCTCTGAATCTGGGCAGGACAGGAAACTGGACGCGAGGAACGCGCAGCAATCTCCGTTCTCCGGGAGAGAGAGTGGGAGAGGACAGCGAAATGTGTCAATAGAAGACTAGAAGGATTGAATCGGGCAAATGAATAATTTGTCTTTTTAGTATATATACCGCGCTGTTCATCACCAGGGACGTGGGATATTCACCTTTAATATTCCTCTAAATAATTATCGGCTGTTTTCATTACATAAAAGAATTGCAGAGCTCTTCGCCGCTGGGTAAGTGGCTACTATCTCATCTTTCTTATGTCCGATAGGCTTTAACTTGTGCGGCGTTCTGTTGTAAGAGTGGGTTTACATTAGGAAAGGGCTGGAAGATCCCAAACTGGCTAAATAAACTGGTTTAGTTATACTGTCTGCTGTTATTGTGTGTCCTTATGAGAAAATTGCCTGGACAAAAAGACATGGAGCGTGTTAAAGAAAGGGGTCGAATTCATCTTAGTCATTTGACAATGGGACAGTTCCCACGTGCACAAAAGCTCTGCATCATCAGTCAATGAATTTGGGTGACCAGGTGGTGATTAGTTTGTAGAACTGTAATAAGCTCGTGTGATTATCCACTTTTGGGTTTATCTGCAGTTGAGTCAAAAAAAGCCTCTGGCTGGTCTGGGTGTGTGGCCGAGTAGCCTATATGTACTGTGGCTATAGCGCATGGTCTAGTGATCAATGCGACATTTCGAGCATTTCATCATGTTACATTTAGCCTATCTACCAACAACACTTTAACAGAGTAATAAAAAGTCCGTCACGTGTTTTCATTCAACGCTGTATGTCGGCTTGATACTGGGTGTGTTCATAACGCCCGTAAATTTCATACCCCCTTCACCCCTTGTTGGTGAAGGGAGTTGTTTTATTTTCCAGCACTGTAATTATGCGTCCATCTGTGCGCTTTAAAATGAATATCACTTGAGACGATGTTGTCAGCTTGCTGGTCTCCACCCTATCGAGCCCGTAGGCTAGCATGTAATTCTGGATTTTAAACCATAGCCTACATCTCGATTCGATTACCCTATAGGGTTGATAAATTAATGAAAGCAGTTTATTAAGGCATTGAGGGGAGAAATGCAGGCTATGTAAAGTGTCTTTTATTTGCATGTCGCGTGCGCTCTAGGCCATCATGTAGCTACAGACTGTTCATTGTCCTGCTACAGTCACTCAGGTCTCAAATGTTTTTGTCACATGTCCTTTTCCAAGTATTTTTAATATCGTTTTTAATGTAATTCTGCATCCATATCCATGAATGGTCATTGAATCGTGACTATGTTGCGCCCATGTTACTGTTAAAGTGGTTGTAAATATAATTGGTGTTTATTCTCAGAAGAATAATCTTGTTACTCCTGACACACAGGATATGTTAAACAGGGATTGTCCCTTACAAGCCTGGTTCATGAGAACAGGGAAATGACATCAAGACTTGTAATTTATTGGGGCTTACGAGTGCTACTTTTGAGGTGTTATTGTTCATGGACACACCTCAGTTTTATAGTTGTAAATAACTTATTAACCTCATACAGAACATGTCTAATCGGAATGAAAAATGCTAACTTTTACGCCAATCATTTATGCACAGATATGTAACCAATAATTTGAACCAGACTATTTGTACATAACTGTGTCAAAAAACAGTGTAGGCTGTAACTCCATTGGTGAGTGAAGCAAATCTAATTTGTTGTTTTCCCTGTTAGGACTAAATGACTGACTGCAGCTTAAGTATATTTGACAAGATCCACTGAGGGGTGTCCATGCTTTTCAAGTGCTTCTGCCAAATAAAAGTCCATGTAGTGAGAGATTGAATCATAGGAAGTTTCTCAATAAGTCCTTGTCACTTTTTCCTCTTTCCTTTTCAGTCTGTGCCCTTCAGCCGTGTCCTTTTTTAGTCTGCTCTAGCTGTTCACTGTCAGACAATGTTGTCTACATCCTTGATAGCTAATGGGTAGAAGGTGGGATGTAGTCTGTAGTTTGCTGACCTTAAGAAAATAAGTATTTGGAAGTATTTGGTCCATGTTTCCCCATTTTTCTCAGTTCCCTTGTGCACTGCCATGCAGAGAAGGGAATCTATGGTCCTCTAGGCATGAGTGTAGACAAAGCAGTTTGCATGAGAAAAACAGCTGTCGCTAATGCATCACAGCGAGACAAATATCTAAGTCATCTGTGTGTGTGTGAACAGTTTAAGTAAACATGCTTTTACAGTTAATGCCAAATTTGCAGGAGATAAACCAGCTTTATGTGGGGCAGTTTCATATACAGTACATCATCTCCATCCTCTAGTCACTACATTTTTTTTAAAAAATACATTTTATTAGACTTTTGCCAGTTATGTTTTGATTTAATCTCTTTAAAAAATAAATTTTTAAAAAATGAGACTTTGAGTTGGATCCAAAATCAGTGCTTTTTTGTTCAAGAGCTGGGGCCACACATAAGACTCAGATGTTAGTTGGTGTTATTTTACCAAAGCTCCCCCTCAGAAAAGGGGGCAGACCTTCAAAGAGAACTGTAACCCTCCGTGAAACAGTCACCAGGGAAAGTGAAACCAGATAGGTCCTCAGCAGCTACAAGGATCCGCAATGGAGCACCTGGAGGCCAGCGAATGCCCTGCTGGTATAAATGCTTGGCACCAATCTTCAGGTGTGCTTGGTCCTTCGCTTTTAGGGCTTTCAGAGCCAGACTGTTCAAAATCAGCTGTCTCTAATTTCCCTTAAGTAATTTGCCCAAAGTTAACTCCCAGACAGAACTGATTAAGAAACAGTTGAGACTGATTTAGCAAGGAGTGCACAGAAAACAGATTTTAATAAATAAAAGCATATTATTTTCTTTTGCATGTTTTGGAAAGTTGTGGCTTTGGACATTGGGGAGAGAGTGTTTTAAAAGAAACTGTGAGTTGTGTGTGTCTGTTATTTTTAAACTAATTCACTGTGCTTAAACTGCATTTACTATCCACTTATAAAATAAATTGCTTCAGGAGAACAGTTGGCTTATTTAACAGTGTAATTGTGAAGAAATTCGATTCAGTCAAGCTTTATGTATTACATTTATGTGCAGAGCAGATTAAGCTACACATTAAATTCATCCTCATTAAAGGCATAGTTCACCAAAAAATGAAAATTCTGTCGTCATTTGTTCATTCTCATGTAAATCCAAACCTGAATTGAAGATTTTTTTAAGAAATGTCTCAGTGTTTTACCGTGTAAGTCAATGCTCACCAATACTGTTTAGTTTCCAACATTTCAAAAAAATATCTTCTCTTATGTTTCGCAGAAGAAAGAAAGGCATAGAACAACATATGAGCAAATGATGACAGAATTTTCATTTTTGGGTGAACTATTGCTTTAATAAATTTAGTGTATCATTAAATGGAAATCAGTCCAAAATACATAGTTTAAACAAATGACTGAACCTGAAACAAAAAGTGACATGACAGGTGAATTTACATGCATTTTAAAAGTTTGATTTTGAGTAAAACTCATTCAATAACAGACCTACATAATGGGATTGTTCTTGGGTTTGTCCAGCATCTATACATGTTAATCAGACAACATTCATATTCAGTGTTGTACACTTACACTAAAGGACAGAAGTAACAAAGGTGCATTGTATTTAATCCTTCAAATATTCAATTATGCATTGTGTCATGTATATTTAGACAGAGATGAAGACTGTACCCCTACTGTTATAACTGTGCATGTAATCTCACTAACTCATTGAAATGCTCCTAGAAGTTGAGTCTTTGTGATGATTCAAACATTAATGTGATGTAGCCACACACTGACTGTCATTCTGAACCAAATATTGACAAAGGTACTGACACCTCTGCTCTGACCTCATCACATTCCAGTGATTTTCTAAAAGAACTAGACAAAATGTTGTCATGCTGCCTCTAATATGATATGGGGAAAGGTTTGGTGAGATACTTCTAGATCATTGGTAACTTTATACAACTAAGGCATCCAAACTTAGTTTGGATGGAATTGTGCAGATGTCTAAATGGATGGGGAAAGTTGTTAACGATGGCTTTTTCTTGTTTCAGCTATTCTGGAGAAAAATCTGTTAAATTGGTCATGGAGTGTTTGCAACACATTGGAAAATTCTTTACTGAAACTTGCTAGTCTGGCAAGAACAAATGAAGTGGCTCATTGCCCAGATTCTGAACTTTATTCTTCCCTTCCATGTGTGTCCCAATGATGTTTGACCTCTCGTGACATTAGTGATCTCACCATGACGACAGCCCTACTTCATCCAGCTGGAAAAGATATCACTAACTGTTCTTCCCTTCCCTCAGAACAAAGTTTTCTCATTCAGTGCATTTACATTAGAAAAGAGAGGGATGCCCAGAAAAAATATACTGAACTAAAACAAGATATAATTAATTACACAATTAAATAAATCAATAGAGCATAAGACGAGGGGAAAGAAGAATGCATCAAATCCAGCATCGGGATGATCTCATTTATTAAAAAGCTGTAAGGTCATGCCTCTGCTCTGAGAGTGAATGAATGAAAAGAATGAGATGGGTCACCGCTGTGTGAAATGTCAGCCCTCATGGAGTTATTTATTTGTTGCTTAATTGTTTATGTTTGCAATATTGTTGCTTATTCTTCCACTGCAAATTCCAGTATGTTTGCATCATATCCTTTTGGAAATACTGTTGCCATCTGAAAGCAGTGCAACCGTATGTTGGGAAATTTTAGGTTCAATGAAAACAAAATGTTTCAAATAAAGATATGAAATTAATTTAGCTGTATCTGGTTGTACAGGCTGATCATATTACTTTATATTATTGTGAAGAAGTTATTTTAGACAGTGAAACACTCTCTTTCCCATGCTACCAGCAGTCTACCAGTAACTTTAACAACTTTATCAGTTGTTAAAGACTTTAACAGTCTGTTCATATGTTAGCTATAATGTAAGCTTGTTCTACAAGTGCTTGTTTCAGCAAAATAAGAACATGCCGTTTTTTTACCTCTGATATTAATATCTTCACACACCTTCAGATGGAAGTTTCTAGGACAGTCTATTTTTTACTTGGTCTTAGTGATACTGTGGGACTGTGACTGTAAGAAACCTGAGTGCCTAACCGGATGATGGATTAAAAATATTAAATCACTTTTCAAACTTTCTTCTAAAAATGTGGTATTTATTTTATACATTATACATTTTACCTTTCTGTGGAATAGTGAAGCATGATTAGGGGGTGAAGCTTGATCTTGCAGCCATGTGCATAAACACTCCAGGGTCATTCAGAATGTTTGAACTCGCAGAGCATGTGAGCGCTGATAGTTGAAGGTCCATTTATTGTTTGCTGACTTTTCTGGCTAGGCTTGTGTGTCCCTGTAATGGAGGTAGAAGAGTCACCAGTCCTCTAATCTTGTTGATTTCATGGTTTTCCTCAGATAAAATAGTTTTCCCAGATAAAGACTAGATCTAGTCTAGACCGAAGCTAAATACACCTTTAGTCCAAACCTAGGTATATTGCCATTTGTGGTTTCCATTGATTTACTATTGATTTTTGGGGTAGGACTAGACATAGCATGTGTTTAGAAAACAGGCTCTATCCGAGAGGTTCAGATTTGAGTATGAATGATAGAGTGTGAATTTTTGGGAGGGTCTGACCTTGTTAATAAAGGCTTTAACTCCCTTAAAGGATGTAAAAACAAACAGTTAGTGAGAGCTTTACAAAGTACATTAAACAGGATTAATTACAAAAGAAAAACATTTTACTCGACTGCACATATTCTAAGGTAAATAGACAATGTTTTTACTTCGAGATTTAACTGACATATTTAAAAATATTTTGTATTAATCTTAAATGTCTTATACGTAGTTTTTTGTTGATTTTATTTTATTAAGTTTGTACTTACCATTTAAGATAGTGCTGATGCTGACATGGTGTTAGACAAACAATAAATGAATGTACGTATTACAGAAGGAATATTTATGAATAGGAGAAATTGCAACACTTGATGTCAGCTGTCGGCCCAGAAATCCTACTTTACTGTTAAAAGAGTATGTGATTTGTGGTTAAAGGGATAGTTCAAAAATGAAAAAATTTGTCATCATTTACTCACCCTCATGTCGTTCTAAACCCAAAAGATTTTCAGTCATCTTCAGTACACAAGTTTGAACCTTGAGGTCTGTTCTTTTGATCATATCACTTTGATCATGTCTCTTCAGAAGACTTGGATTAAACTGCTTGATTCATATAGTTTTACAGTGTATTTTTGTACCTTTTGAAGCATGAAATTTTGATTTTAATGGATGGACAAAAATGATGAGAAAATACTTTTTAAAAAAGTAATTTGTTTGCCAAAAATGATGAAGGTGACATGAGGGTGAGTAATTGACGACATTTTAATTTTTGGGAGACTATCCCTTTAAGGTGCAATTGATACATTGGTCAGATTTTATCATTCACTAAAAATGTGTAATTAAAATGTATTTTGCTAAAAAGGTAAATGGATTTTGATCTTTTCCTTAAAAGTGGTAGTAACAGTTCTCCCACTATTCATTACAATTGTTCAGCAGGATCTGCACTGGCTTGCTAGTCGTGTTCACAACGACTCACATGGGTTATGAGTCAAGGTTTGGGTTTTTCACAGACTTTTTTTGTACACAAGCAGGTTTATGCCCCTTACTTGGATTCCGCTAAAGGCGATTGTGCAGTGCAGTCTCACACACATACACACATACTTGGTAGATTCCAAACCACTAGTCACCCTCTTGTTAAAATTTTGGCCACTATGGCTGTTTTATTGTGTGGCTGCTCCAAATTACAATCCCATGTGCCAGACAGGAAACTTTTAGCCTGTTTCCAGGTCAGCCTCACTGTTTGGCTCAGTGGTTCTTTGTGGCCCACACACAGATTCACGGTCAGCCAGCTTCGACAAGTGCCAGTTTCAGCAGTATACAGGAGGGACTCAGCACTAGCAGAGGGGGGCTTACAATGGGAGAACATGGTCTCATTGCAACATGCAGAAATTGTGTAGGGTGTTTACACTAGGTATGCACAAAATAGTCTAGTTGTGAGTTGCCCTGAATTAAACTACTAAACAGTTTTAAAGGGATAGTTCACCCAAAAATGAAAAATCTGTCAGCAGATTCTCACCCTCATGTCATTCCAAACCCATAAGACCTTGCTCAACTTCAGAGCAAATATGTTAAACACAGAATCTCCACTATACTTGCTTGATGTGCAGTAATCATGTAAAGAAATTGTGTCTCTTCAGAAGACTTGGATTAAACCACTTGGTCATTATGGATTACCTTTACAATGTCTTCATAAACTTTTTGTATCTTGAAAATTTTGGTGAAATTGACTTTCCAAGGGACAGAAATCTCTCAAGTTTCATTAAAATATCTTTTTCTGTTTAGAAAAGGTTTGAGATGACATGAGGGTAAGTAATTAATGACAGAATTTCATTTTTAGGTAAATTGTCCTTTTGCAAAAGCCATGTATTATTTTTTTACAAAAGTAATTATTCTTTTGTGAAAGCCATAATCAGGCTGATTTTGGGTTCATCTGAACCTAGTTGAACACATTTCTTGGGAGTGTTTATATGGGCCTATTTACACATGGTCACTTCATGCGTTTTTTCTGATCGGATATCTATCTGATTTGTTAAAACGTTTCCATTTACACTTGGCCACATAAATGTGTCTTCATGAAACGGATCTAAATCCGTTCTTCAATTCCCGCGCTATATACAAATTTAACGGAGTTCACGTCAATGAAAGCAATACATAGGTGCTGCATGTTATTCATTATCAGCTAATTTCAATATCAGAGACCGCAACAGGAGAGAGCGCGACATCAGCACTGGAAAGATAGGTTAGTCTCACTACTTTTAATAAAGATGATTGTGTGTTGAGCATCTGCGACTTACTTTCAGTTTCATTCGCAGCAGTTTGCATGTCGTCTTGCTGAAGAGATACTCAGCTACTCATCCGCGGTGACGCTTGTTGCATTAGCGCTGTCATATCTGACTATAACATATAACATTTTGGGAGGAGTAAAATTATCATATGTGGTTTCAACAACCAGATGCATTTACACTTGTCCAGTTTTGTCTGGAATGCGGCCCAGACCACCTCCAGAAGTGGTTTGAGCGATCGGATTTATATCCGTCTCGAAAGCGTTTCGGAGGGCATTTACACCTGGTCTTTTCAGAATCGGATAGCTATCCAATCAGAAAAAAACGCATGAAGTGACCAAGTGTAAACAGCCCCCTTAAGACATGTTCTTGTGAACAAAAACAGACACAAAGCAATGTAATGAAACAGAATTAATGTTTTTCCCTCCAACTTTCCAGCAGCTAAGTGCCTCCACAAATAAAAGTCAAAATAATAAAATTAAATTTTTGTAAGCAATCATCTTAATAAAGATGTCATCTTCACTTATAGGCTAGTCCAGGGGTGCGCGAACTCGGTCCTGGAGGGTCAGTGTCCTGCAGAGTTTAGCTCCAGCTTATATTAGACACACCTGAACCAGCTAATCAAGCTCTTACTAGGCATGCTAGAACAGGCATCCTCAAATCTGGACCACTCCTGCAGAGTTTAGCTCTAACCCTAATCAAACACACCTGAGCATGCTAATCAGAGTCTTCAAGATCATTAGAAAATCACAGGTAGGTGAGTTTGATCAGGGTTGGAGCTAAACTCTGCAGCAGATTGGACCTCCAGGGAAAGATTTGAGGAACCCTGTGCTAGAAACTTCCCTGCAGGTGTGTTGAGGCAAGTTGGAGCTAAACTCTGCAGGACACTGGCCCTCCAAGACCGAGTGTGGGCACCCCTGGGCTAGTCGGTAGTTGGATGTGACCAGTCTTTACTTTACACTCTGTCTGCACTCTTAGTTTTGCTTTGGCTCATACATTTTTCCGGCTGGTTTTCCTCAAAGTTGTGCACATATCAGTCTAAAGAGTGTTAGTAGACTGGCAGCAGCCAGAATCAAAATCTGGAAAGACTCAAGAAGAATTATAGCAAGCAAGTCTTTTCTGACAGGTTCATAAAACTGTATGGTCATCGTATGGAAGATTTCAGAACTTTAGTTTTGGCATAGCTAGAATGGAGCCTCATCAAACCCCCCTCATTGTGGAAATATTACATATGCCGAAATTCCCACAGTGTGTACTTTGTACAGCATAGAGGATCTATTTGTGGCTATAGAGTTTATCTATGTGTCTTTGACAGAATATTGAGAATTTATAGAGAACTGATTAAATCCAGATCATGGTGCAAACCTAAAAGAGGCCATATATTTATATAATATCCATTAGAGAAAGCGAGCCTGCTCCACAGCTTTCACAGATACTCATCCTTTGGTCTTGTTATAAATATCTCTGTGATATATCAGATCAGTGGTGTCCCATTAAAGGACGGACAGAAGATTATTTGGATCCACACTTAACTATTGTATCCAAGATATTTCTGTCAGCATAAGTGCCATCCAGTCAATGCTAATATCTTTTGCTGTTTCATGTTAACTTTGATCATTTGTATTGATTTGTCCCCTTAAAACCAGATGGTTCACACAACCATCTGATATCTTCTGTTGTTAAATATTTAAAGTACTGTTTATTTTTTTGTGCACTAATCCTGATAGCGCCCATAGTAGGATTGTTCTCACATATTTATACTCATGAAATATATATGCTCTTCTGTGTCTTGCTTTCTTCATTTCAGGCATTTCTGCTGATTCATGTCATCTGTTCTGCTGTGTGTGTGTGTGTGTGGTTTAGTTGAGGCTAGTTAATCAATAAGCTAGCATTAGGACATCCCTGGAGAACATTAGAACAAGAGAGATGTTCACTCTTTTACTCTTAAAACATGAAATTTGGAAGCAGAAAGACTGAAATTGCACTTATAAAACAAACTCCAGTAATCTTTGCTTTATTTCCAATTTCGAAAAATCATTTTTTTTTACATAGCAAATAAAGTAAACAAGATAATAGTGCTAAACTTATTTAAATTTAACATACACTACAAGTTTACTTTTACTCTTTTTGTGCCAGTTTCTGTCCATTTTCCCTCTTTCTGTTGAGGTCTGCTGATGGGACCCGACAAACTGTCAGCATTCAGCTCCATTTCTTGCATTGCTTTGGTTTTTAAACTTGTAGTGTATGTTAAATTTAAATAAGTTTAGCACTATTATCTTGTTTACTTTATTTGCTATGTAAAAAAAAATGATTTTTCGAAATTGGAAATAAAGCAAAGATTACTGGAGTTTGTTTTATAAGTGCAATTTCAGTCTTTCTGCTTCCAAATTTCATGTTTTATTTAATGCGTTACTTGCCATTTCTATTTCTAATTATTTGTGACATTTGCTAGCAAATTCTGAGTGACAATTGTTTTTAAGTAAATCCTACACCATTTTTCCACTGTATAACCATTTCATTCACAAGATCAAGTATAAAATCGCAGCTAATACTTGTGATGGGAGGATCGGATAATTTTCCTGACTTAAATCTTTAAATCTCTTTCAGCAAAATGAACAAATATTTATTCAAGTAATTTTGTTCATTTGAGCAGAGTTCAATTAAAATGTTACATTTTGAATAGCCAAATTTTTTCATATAGCCAACTTTGATCATATTCTGAATCATTATAATACCAGCCAAAGAAAAATTAGGAGAAACCATTGATAATTAATTCACACCTCAACTGTCTTCTTGTCTGAGTTTTTCATCCTTGTGTCAAATAATAGGCTCTGTACAGAAAAATCCAAAAAACAATTCATGAATGAAAGGATGTTGCATATGTGTGGTCACAAAAACAATGAATGAATCTCTCTCTGAGAGAACTTGTTACTTCCAAGTCATATAAAAGTCATTTAAAATTAATACAATTATTTATGAGCAACACATTTAATACAAACATTTAATGACCATTGGATGACAGCAGCAGCAGACTAGCAGTGAAAACATCCGTGACATATATATAAGAAGTCGTCAGTTTTTACTTATAATTCTGTGTTTGTGTTCCCTATGTGCTTTGATGCACAATCAAGAAATCTGTGAAACAAGTACGGATGGAAGAACTTCACTGTGCTAATGCGTGTGCTAACTTTGACTAACACATTCTTTTCATCTTTAATTGAGAACTTGTGCATCTGGGTCTGTTTGCCTGGAACGAGAAGAAAGAAATGCAATTTTTGGGTTAGTTTGAGCTTGTAATTTGACTGTGCCAGTCAGCATGGGACACAGTCTCAGTTTCAAGCTTCAACTTAATGCTGTGTAGTTGACTGTCTGTCTGTATACTGTATGTGGACACTGTTCAGTCTGTCCACTCAGCAACAATAGCCAGTTCATGGTAAAGTCTCTCTACTGGGGTTTTCCTCTGACATCACCTCCACTGTTTTGGCTTCTGTTCTGTGCCCCCTCACTCCCCATTTCCTGTTCACGCAGGAAGTCTCTGCGTAGTCTTCCGCTGGGTTGTGTCCATGGCAGAAAATGCTGATGAACACACCTGGTTATCATCTCTCTCTCCTTCTGTCACACAAATATCAATTATGACATTATCATGGATGACTAAACTCATCTAGATCTTTGTGGCACTTTCATTGTACTCAAGTCAGGTCACATTTATTTTTATAGCACTTTATACAATACAGTTTGTGTCAAATCAGCTTCACAGAGATGAACAGGAAATCAGATTTGATTATGCAAACTCAGCTATGGAGACAGCTTTAAAAGACAATAGTGTCATTATGATATACAGTACATGTTGTTTAGACCAAAATAAACTGAAAAAACTGATGCGTGTCATGATTTCAAGATAACCAAGTCATTTTCTTATCAAGCAGAAAACCCAGGCCATCTGATACCTGGGTGGTGGTTTCATAGCTTTTTACCACTTGTTTGGGTCAAAGATAATTTGTCTCAATTCTAAACTAGCAAACTACTCTCACAAACATATATCCAAACACACAACAGCACACACTCTGCAACAGTGTGTTACAGCTACATTTACAGTACATTACAGTAATATCCCCAAGTCAAAAAAAAAATGTTAAAATGTATTTGAAAATGCTTTATTTTGTGCTAAGTATACTAGAAATACATTTACATATTTATGTGCTTAATAAAAAACCCTGCAATTGTACTTTTGGTATACTAAACTGGTATACTTAAAGTCTGCTAATTTTGTGATTAATGCACTTTAATTGTGCGGAAGCAGTGCTGAAGTCCAACCAAAAATATACTGAAGCATATTTGATTGCACTAAAGTGGAACTATTGCAAGTATTCTTCAAGTACAATTTAATATCTTATATCTTGCATTTAAAGACTGATATTATATATTAATAATATTAAGAAATGTGCATTGTGCAATAAAGAAGTATTCCAAATAATGTTTAATTATAATTTTATGTTAATGGATTTGAAGTATATATGACGTATGCTTAGTATGAAATAAATGTATTTTAAATTTATTATGGTAGTTTGTTTTGTTTTGGGGGTTTTTCACTAGGGATGGTATGATTTTCTGGTAGTTATTCACCACAATTTTGGCAACTGAAAATAATGGGCTGAAATGCCAAAATAGTTTTGTAAGGATCAAAACAGTGATGTTTATTAACCGCTTCTTTGACGTGTTTTGATGTGTTAGGGTTTAGGGCTCTGTTTTATGTAAATGTCAGTAGTGTGGAATGGATGGACTTTTGTGTGACCAAAAATAATGATAATAAGTAGTGATAAGTACAATTTGTTCAGTTGAAATTTGCAGCTGCTTATCAAAGAACTTTACTTTAACTTGTTTAATTTATTATCTGAGACCACAATACTCTGGACCTGAACAGCAAGAAGAGTTCAGTTAACCAAATTTATTACTGAAATTTGATTTTTGTTTGTGGTTTTTGAAAATAAGTTTTAATTCTGGTTTCAGTGTTTCATTAAAAAATCATTTTGGTGCATCACTGTTTTCTTGGACATGTTTTTCAAACAGATAATGGTTCTGTTTTTGAAGCTCGAAATATACATATAGGTGTACATAAGTGTTAAATAAATTTTGTGACTTGTGATTGTTCACATCACTATCAGCAAGTTAATTTTGTTTTATTCAGAGATAAAACCGTATCCTTCCCATGTATTTTACACTAAGGCTTCTTACCGATTTTGTTACCTTGGTAAGTGAAGTCACATGAACCGGGGTTTTTATACTGACTCACTACTGTCCAAACACTCCCACACCTTCCTTAATTTAACAACTTTTTAAAGACAATGTTTAATCAGGGAACTGTTTTTCAGCACCGTTGGTGGAATGTGTTGTTCAGTATGTCTAACACGCATGAGTCACACCCCCAGTGTCTAAAGAAAGATCTAATAAGGGAGTCTTTGCAAGAACACCACATGGTCTACAAGTCGGTGAGCCACGGCTTTGTCATGCACCACACACGCAGCGTCTCAGGCTGCCATGTGGACAGACGGTCGGCACAGTTGTGCCTCAGTGTGCAGCTGTGATCTGCTTTGCTCAATGGGACACATACCCCTTTTCATACTCTTTACTTTTGTCTCTCATCAGCTGAGGTGTGTGTGTGTGTGTGTGTGTCTGTATGTACGTCAAGGTTTTAAGGGCGTATAACAGATTGTGTGTTGTGACTTTCTTGATTAAGAGGAAAGAGAACAACTGAGTTCATACACTTTTTGTTATTTGCTTTGAAAGGGATTATAAAGGTTATGAGTCATTGTTGTCTGGGAAAATATTTGTTTGTTTAAAATGCCTGTTGGTTTTAATTAAAATAACCCTCTTTTTCTTTATTGTACCTTCTGTGGAATAGGCAGTGTTTGGGGGTAACGCATTACAAGTAACATGAGTTGTGTAATCAGATTACTTTTTTAAGTAACTAGTAAAGTAGGGCATTGCTTTTTAATTTAAAGAGAAATATCTGAGTTACAAACAAGTATCTCCAGTTACTTTGTTCCCATGTCTTGACTGACAGCTCTTGTGTTGCCATGTTGAGAGAAATCGGGAGTAAGTGCAGAGGCTCATCTCACATGCACAAAAACAGATTCAGTATTCCTCAAAATGAATAAAAACAGTCGAACGCAAACTCACTCAAAAACAGATTATTATATAAACCTGCAATAATTTATGTAAAATGAGACAAATATAATTTATGTATTTAATCCTATTTTATTAAAGGGGTCATATGATGCGATTTCAAGTTTTTTTTTCTCGTTGGAGTGTTACAAGCTGTTCGTGCATAGATAAGATCCCTGAAGTTCCAAAGACTAAAGTCTTAAAACCAAAGAGATATTCTTTATAAAAGTTAAGACTCTGCCACGCCCCCCTAAAACAGCTCGTTCAAACACGCCCCCGCATGTCTACATCACGATGTGGGGAGATTTTCATAACACCGCCCAAACGTATACGCAATGAAAGAAGGTGGGACTTTTATTCTCGCTGTAGTGTTGTTGCTGCCGTTGGCACCATGTCTTGGAGACGCTGTTTCATTGTGAAAGCAAAACTACTTTTTTTGGGCTTCCAAAAGAGGACACAACTAGAAATCAGTGGTTAAGTTGTATTTACAACACTGTTCCAGAGCAGTTCAACGCAAATATTCGAGTGTGTGCAGCACATTTTACGGAGGACTATTTCCTGAACCTGGGAGTAGTGTGCCAGCTATGCTCAAAGGCTGTTTCTATAAAGTGGGGCAATTCCAACTTTGCAAAGACAGTCTGGCGCTTCTGACTCACAGCCTGTAATTACATTTCTGCCACTGACGATTCAAACGCAAGTTTTGAGCAGTGTAGAGTAGTGCTTGTTGTTTGTCGTTTCTCCAATCACAAATGCAGACATGGTAATGTTTACGCGGCGCGATGCATAAAAAGACAGTATAAGTCATTATAATCAGTAATTATGTCCCCACTGGATGCAATAAATGCCTCGTTTATAATGGGTTTTATTGTTTTTGTGTGGTTGCGCCGTGAAACGCCATCACAATACGGTGAGGGGCGTAACATTTCCGTCTCACGCTTGAGGTATTCGGCCAATCACAATGCACTGGATAGCTGGCCATTCAGAGCACACCTCGCTTCTCAGAACGATGAGCTTTGTAAAAATCGACACGTTTCAGAAAGGCGGGGCTTAGAGGAGCAACAATAATGTACAGTATGTAGAAAATGTGTTTTTTGAACTTTAAACCACATAAACACATTGCATTACACCAAATACACAAAATTATGTTCTTTTTAGCAACATCATATGACCCCTTTAACCAGTGTCTTAGCTACTGACCTTTGATCCAATTCAGCAATGCTGAGCAAAAATGACTCATTTGTGTTTGTTTTGTTATTGCTGAATAGTGTTGAACTTTCTTCTCCTGCGTCGTATTCTCCATGCAATTTGTTTGAGCTGTGCCCTCTACTGTACAGACGTGAATTTACATTTCCTTCAGCCTGAGGCGATGCACAAATTTCTGATTTGATGCACACACAAGCTTATATTCCCTCTCTCCTTCCTTCTACAGGCACAAGTTGACCTCTATTTGGACATTTTGAACTGAGTTAAAGAGAAAAAACACTATACCAAAGGTAGGCCATTCTTATACATCCAGACAAAAACTCTTAAAGGGTCACTCCACCTCAAAATGAAAATTTTGTCATTAATCACTTACCCCCAGGGTGCGATTTGTAGGGGGGGGTGGGTCTATGCATCCCTGCCTCTGCTGAATTATTTTTATCCCCGGTGGGGATAAAATGATTTGTGAAACGCACTATGTAGTCCCGTTCTAAATCAAATGATTTGCGATAGCGCTTCGAAACAGTGAATCATTTTGCGATGCAATGGTTTAACTGACTCAGCGTTTCAACAAGCTCCGTTGATAATGTTCGTTGTTCGCTTCCTCTATATAATTTATTCGTTGTTTGAATCACTGGGAAAATGAAATCATTACAATTAATAGGCCTAACTTACAGTGTTTTTATTAAATTGTGATCACGTTAAATACAGTTTCCATCGTATTACAAACATTTCATGATGTGACACCCATTTACTTGCCTAAAAAGACGGATTTATGATGTGCGTTGTTAACAGATTACACTAACATTAGGTTAGGCTATAACCTTACCCTGGAGAGAAAAAAGTTTTCAAAAGCATCCCCCCTCTGCTTTTTTCACAAATCGCACCCTGCTTACCCCCATGTCGTTCCAAACCCATAAAAGCTTTGTTCGTCTTCGTAACACAATTTAAGATATTTTGGATGAAAACCGGTAGGCTTGGGACTGTCCCATTGACTGCCAAACAATTCTCACTGTCAAGGCACAGAAAAGTATAAAAAAAACAGTCAGAATAGTCCATCTGCCATCAGTGGTTTAACCGTAACGTTATGAAGCTACGATAATACTTTTTGTACGCAAAGAAAAAAAATAACGACTTTATTCAACAATTCATCTCCTCTGCGTTAGCGTAGCGCCGTTTTGGAGAGTATCTGCTGGACGCAAACTGCGTATGCTGTTCTGTGTCAACGGCACCACACAGATGCGTCTTCTATGTTTGTTTATGCTTTGATTTGAACGAAAACAGCGTATCCTTGTATTGCGGCTGATGCAGAACAGTATATGCAGTTTGCGTTCAGTGGATACTCTCCAAAATGGCACTACGCTGACGCAGAGGAGTAAGGACATCATTAAAATAGTCCATGTGACATCAGTGGATCAACCGTAATGTTATCTCTTTAAGGTCTGAACCCTTTTACAGACATTGTTTGGAAATGCTGGTGTGCCTTCTTGTGATATACATTTTTGAAATAAATATTGCACAACAATAGTGTGCTTGGCAAAAAGGAAAATGTTCTGTGGTGACTGAAATTTCTCATTAAACATTTGCATGACAGATAATGTCTGCAGGGAGCTTGGTGACTGGTTTTTATTTCTGCCGCCTTTTTATCCCCAAGCTAACAGGAAGAATGTCTCGACAAAGATGTCCATTGTGTACAATACATGTGTTTTCAGAGTAACCATTGGAAGAGCAGAAATGTCTGAGACGAAGAATGGATGGGAAGTGAGGCTGGAAAGAATGATGGAGATTTGGGAGACAGAGTGGGTGAAGATTTAGCATTCTGACACCGCAGCTGGATTTTTGAGAATAATGCCAGGAGTGAGTGCAACCATTTGAAGCCTTAGAAGATCTATATAGCTCAGTGTTTAACATGGTGAATGAACTGGAATGTCTCTGGAAATTAGTTATTTTAAATTAGTTTGGAGTGTTTGTGTGTATAGATTAAGTTTAATTTTTCCCAGCTGCTAAAATGTAACCATGCCCCCTCTGAAGACTGAACTCCAGTCTTGACCCACTTAAAATTGGATTCAAATAGGAAGTACACTTTTATACTTGTATTAGACTTGCCCCTGTGCTTACAACTTCAACAAAATGAGTTAAAATAAAGGCTAATTTTAAAAAGCACAATTTTTATTTTCTTAATTTATAAATGGGTCAAGGACATAACAATTTCTCCTTTTTTTCTAAATAATTTATTCAAAGACACACAAAAAAACACAATTCATATAGACCTTTATATTTACCTTTTCCATGGTGAGCATGTTTTAAATTTCTGAATGAAAAAAAAAGTTTTATATATATTATAGTTTTTTTTTAAACCTTAAGCTATTAATTGTCAATAAAATCAAGTAATTTAGTGTGACCAATAAGTCTATTAAAATATCAGAGAATTTGAAAAAATGTTGTAAAATGTCACATTGTTCCCAAAACATGATGTTATTTCTGAATTAATAATTTATGAAATTTAAAAAACAAAAACACTTTAAATTTAAGAGTATATTGTGGCCATTCATATTTTTCATTGACCAAAATACTCCTTGTACACCTGAATGATTACAGGTCACAAGACATAAAACTATTATGAAGAGAACAGATATCACAAACTATCATAGCTTGCAAAAAAATCATTGTTTACTGCAATGTTTTGCTCAATACTCGAATGTTGCAGTAAATATTATTTTTGCAAGCTACAGTAGTGTGTGGAATCCTCAACGATCTGCTGATAACAGGCTATGTTTTTCATATTCCCTGTCCACAGCGTACAACTAGTTTAGAGTTCAAACTAAAAATAGTTTAAAAAATAACCTAAAGTTTGTCCAGTCATACTCAGATGTTAAGACTCAGTGACATGAGGCTCTCAGGTGACTGGGCTGCGTTAAATCCAGGTTCTCGCTTGCTGTCTCACCTTTGGCGTCTAGATAAACTGGGTTGACGTGTTTGGGATTACTCTTGGTCACAAACGTAACATGTAGCTTCCATACTTACAGTGCATGGGCACCTTTCTTTTCAACACTCTAACCAAACCAGCTGCCAGCTTGAAGTAAAAGGTCTTGAGGCGACGTTGAGTGTGACAGTGTGCCTCCCAGGTCTCAGCAACATGTTTATTTTTCGGGGGGATGGACATGGCATTCCCAGCTGCTGGTGACAAGAAGGGTTTGAGACTTTTGTCATGTCTGTGTGTACAGCCTGACATGCAACAGGCCCTCACAAAGTTAGCAGCTGGCCAGTGCCACACAGTCCAACTGTACATGAAGTGCAAAAGAGGAACTATGTCAAATAATCAAATGCTCACCTTTGTCTGTGGAAGCAATATTGCACGCAAGGTGTGGAATAGAGGAAATGGATATCTGGAGTGCCGTAGACACAAAGTTTTTTGACCAATCAAATTCACTTTCTTGTCATGCTTCCTTAACATACAGAAACGGAATAAATTATGTACAAATATGCACATAAAATATATTCTAAATATACAAAGTATATACACAGATACAAAGACAACAATATGTATGCTGTTGCGCAGCTATTTCAAAATTGTTTTCATCCCTGAGCCAAGAACAAAAAACATTTGCCATAAGTATATCGAGAGAAAAAAATAGAAAATTCTGTCATTAATTACTCAACCACATGTCATTCCAAAACTATTAGACCTGTATTCATCTTCAAATGAAAATCAAATTAAGATATTTTGCTGAAATCCAAGAGCTTTCTGACATATAACCCAGATGAGCTGCACCTTGTTTACAAGCACATGCATGCGTTGTGGTACTCTCGTGAATGGCGGCAGAGATATTTTCTGCTTTATCACAGTTATGCCTATGAAATACTTGCTTATTACATCTGGATTGAGTACAGAACTAGAGGATTTGCTGACATTTAGGTCAGAGTTGTCTGCATAGTGAAAGGCTCTGCATGCATCCATTAAATGAATGTTTTTTATTGCAGATCAAAGCCCCAAAAGCCTACCCTTAGTGCCGCTTGTGAGTGACAGTAGGCACAGACTAGTGGGCATAATGTGTGTGATGGGATGCAGTAAACAAGCAGTAATTATGTTGTGGAATATGACAGGTCATAGATCCCCACTATAATTGTTCAAGTGCAGAAGGGTTGGGAGGGGTTTCATTTCTAATGTTACATGATGTAGGAGTTCAACGGTCTGATTGCCTGTAGGATAAAGCTGTCCTGCAGCCATCTGGTGCAAGACCTGATGCTGCAGTACTGTCTGTCTAATGGAAGCCGTGAGAACAGTGGCTAGAGTCTCTGGTGATACTTAAAGAGCTGCAGTTCCTGACTGAACTCATAAATAGCTCATTCTAGGGCCATCACATGGGATATATGGCGTTCCAGGGCTTTCTTCTGTCTTCATAGACTACGTACTCATTTCTTCATTCTTAATATTTCCTCTTATGTATCGGTTTCAGACTCTGCAGTATGTTGCAGGTGATTTTTATTTTTATTTTTTTTGCATGGTGCAGTATGTTTGGGTGTTCAGACTTTGACTTCACATTTCAAGCCACCTGGGACCGCAGTAAAGGGGATTGCTTGCTCATCTTGCCCTGAAGCTATACACACGTATTTCAGACACTTAAGCACACACATAGAGCAAAGAGTGTTGGATACCTGACAGTCAGCACTATCCGTAAACATGTGCCTTTGGTTTTTGTTTGAGCCAGGATGTGGCAGATATATAGATGAAGAATAGCAGAGTAGAACATCTGGAGGATACAGCTCATGGAACCACTTTAATCTACTTTTACTCTTCTACTGAAGAAAAAAAAATCACATACCAAGTCTGTTTTTAAAGACCAATCAAAATTGTTGATGTTTCTGAACTCGGCACAGAGAGCATTCATTATGCAGACTCTCTGTTTTAAGACTTGCATCAAAAGCTCTGATGTAAGATGAGGAAAATTGTTTCAAATGAGCGGGTTGCCTCACGGGAGCTGATATATTAAGATCGTATGACCAGCTCACTACTCACTTTATCTAAGTAACCCCCATTATTGGACACTTTTGCTTGTTGCACCCCTATATTATTCCAAACCCATAGGACTTCTTTCTTCAGTGGAACTAAAAATGATATAGATTTTTTCCATAAAACAGTTCATAGTGACCGCAGCTGTTAAGCTCCAAATATGACAAAACATCCCACCATTAAAATATAGTTGCTAATTTTCTTCTCCTAATGTCGACTTAGGTCACCATTTGGTTAATTTTGGTTAAAAATGTGCAAATATCCTTGTTTCAACCCTAAATTAACATATCTGGTAACAAATGTCCCGCTAAAGGTTCCTGCATGTTTGCTAGAAGTCCTCCAAATGTCATATTTCAATGACCTTTTAATGGTTAAAGAGATACTCCAACAAAAAATTTAAATTCTCTCTTAGTTTTCTTAATCTTATATCATCCCAGATGTATATGACTTTCTTTCATCAGTGGAACACAAACATTATTTTTAGGAAAATAATCCATCTTTGTGACTCCATATAATGCAAATGGACAGGTTCTTCAAAGTTTACAAAAACCACACAAAATGACATAATCCGTATGACTCCAGTTGATGAATTAGTGTCCTCTAAAGCAAAAATGATAGGAGTTGGTAAGAAAAATACTAATGTTTTAAACTTTTTGAACTATAAACCATAGTTTCTGACTAACTGTCAAATGCAGGTTAATGAGTTCATGCTGGATGCGACGTGATGTAACTTGCATTGTGAAACTTGCACGATGAGTGAAGAGGACCATCACTAACATGCTTTTTCTAATGATCTTAATTTGTCTTCTACAGTAGAAAGTAAGTCGTATACATCTGGGGCGGCATGAGGATGAGTAAATTACGAGAGAATTTCATTTTTGGGTGGAGTAAAGAACTCTACATAAAGATGTTCATGGACATTCAGGGGATGTTGTGACCAACCTTTTTTAGTCAGCTGAGGTGTCAGTAGATTCTGCAGGATTGGCACAAGCTTATATGATTATGTGTCAGTTTAAGATCTTCCTTGTTGCTTGAATATTTTGGCTCTCTGTGTCAGACAGAAGGTCAGACTACGGAAAACAGCACACCTTTTCCCTGGCGAACTTTGGACTTGTGTGGCTCCTGTATGAAAGGAGTTCTTTCACTGGGCCACCGGCTGTGTGTGTGCTTTTTGTGCCATTTGGATAGCCAAAGGATATGATGTGAAGTGCTGACTGAGAATCAATCCACACCCTAATGAAATGTCTTAAGATGGCATGTCAAGTGTTTTTCACAATTTTTTTCCTCTCTCTCTCCTACTGCCTTTCCCTCTCTATGTGCCTTATCTGTCTATTTCCTGATTCAAACAAGATCTGTTGTTCTGAAGAAAAGGAAATTAGGTGATGCACTCTCTTTCATGGGGCCTGAAAGAATTTGTGTGACTACAACTCCTTTATACCTATGTATGCTTGATGAATATACACAAACTTAACCTAGAAATGCCACAACAACATGCAGCACAATGACTGACAGCTGTCATATGTACTTCAGAGGGGATTGACTTGTTCCTGGATGCTGAAATATGTTCACACCTTCCTCCAGGATTCATAGTTATCGCTGTATGAGGAACCATCCTCAGAATAACAGTGAGTGTATTCTCTGAGTTGGCGGTTCGTGGTAGCCGACATTTGGCTCAGGGCTGTTTTGATCAGTTGTTCAAGTGACTCAGTGTTCACTTTCATTTCAATACAAAGTGACTCTGTGCCTGCACTATGGATATATTTAGAAATACTCTCTCCAGTTGTCCCTCTGTTTTCAGTCTTTGCAGAAAATGGTCTGAGAACGTCTTTAATACAGAGACATAATGGGAAACTGTGGAGATGAAAGGAGCAATGAGAAGGAGACAACTCTGCAATAAGTGAAAATGTGAAATTAATAGAGTGTCCAGCTCTCTGGGTTTCAGAGAAAAGATAAGAAAGATAGACTGCAGTGTAACAGACATATAATGTGAAGAACCAGTGTGGTAATAAAGTTATTGCGTTGAAACATTTGATTCTTTATAATGTTATTATAATGGAAATAAAATGACAAAACATATGAAATTGTCATTCAGTGTAATGGTACAGACTTTGATTTTACCGTTACATCTACCATTCAGGTTAAGGTTTTATCATTTAGTCTAATGTAAATAGTATTAAAAGATTTATCAGTTTAGTACATATACATATCTGCGTTTAATTTTTATTTTAATTATATGTATATGTGTGTGTGTGTGTGTGTGTGTGTATATATATGTATATTATGTATATATACATATACACACACACATATACATATACATATAATTAAATATACATATATAAAAATTAAACGCAGACCCAGTAGCATGGTTCTTACTCAAGAATATTTTTAAAAATAATAGAATAGACTAATACTTAAAAAAAACATTGTTTGTATCACTTCAGCTCTGCTTGGGATAGTTCACCCAAAAATGAAAGTTTCATTTTGTCTTTTGTTCATCTTCAAAACACAAATGGAGCTATATTTTTCATTTATTGGAAGTCTGTATAATCAACATTTTCAAGCTTTGAATAAAAAGACCAGAAGACATTGTAAAAGTAGTCCATATGAACAAACAGATTTATTATAGGCTTTTATTGTCATCACGTCTGATCTTCTGTTTACCATATTTGCTGTGCATTACTGAATTTTTATATGTGAATAAATGCCTAAATTAAATCTGTTGATCATTTTTAGTGAGATTTAAAGATGGAGGAGATAGGCATCAGTAAATCCATATACTGTACATTGTCAACAGCTACTAACTCACATCAGTTCCTGCATGTGATTCTTTCAAATATACTGGATCAGATATATCAAAAAGATGTGTGTGAAGTCATCCCCTCACAGTTTTTTGGGCTTATTTTAGAATTCACTGCAATTACGGAGTCATTCTCTGATTCAGCAAATACATCAGCTCAGGACTTGATGATAGATTACACATAGCAGTGTGTGTGTTTGTGTGAGTGATGTAGAGGAAAACGGTGAGCAGTCAAAAAAGTGGTGAATCAGCTAGTGTGAGTAAACATTCTTGATATGTTTTATGAATGTCTTGCATGCTGGATTTTAACTGTACTTGTGTGTGACTGTGCTAAATAGAGGAGTCCCTCAGGTTGCATTCTCCTCTCTCACTGTCCTCTATTTCACTCTGCTCTTATGCTTCATTTTTTTTGTCTCTCTCTTCCTTAGAGCTAATCTCTGTCCCACTGCACTATACAGGAATGCTGTCATATGCCATTTTCCCTCTGAGACCGTCTGCCATGACACACATACAATAATCTAGTGTTTTAATTGAGGATATTTTCAGAGCTTCACAATTGCTCAGCACACGCGATATGATGCTATTTCTGTCTAGGGTGTGAGCTGCGTTCAGCTGTGCTTTACACTGAGTGATGATGGTTTTTAAAGTGTCTTCAGCTCCAGATGCTTCATTTGTCACTCTGCAAGTTAATAATTATTAATTCTACTTATAAGTATATGTATACACATTCATATATATATATATATATATATATAAAATATAATACACATATACACAATTTTATATATATATATATATATATATATATATGTGTGTGTGTGTATATATATATGTATATATATATATACACACACACACACACACACAGTGATAAGTTGATATTCTGCTCATATTTTTTTTTCCAAGAACATTTTACCAATTCCAAACCACATCATTCTTAATAACTACTAATGATTTTGTATTTAATCATTTATAAGTGATATATAATTGTCCATGAAGACTGAAAGTCAAAAACTTCTTTTTTCAGGTGTGCAGAATTATCAGGCAGGTTTTCTTTTACAAATAAAGTGAGTCAAAAAAGAGATTGAACTCAAGAATAAAAGTAAAAAAATTATTAAATGCCCATGAGAAGGATGCAATACTAATGCAATAATAGAATTAGCAAAGTTAAGGCGTGACCATTGGGCAGCGAAATCCTCATTAGGTCAGCACGGCCAGAAAAAAATAGGTGGAGAAGAAAAGACATGTTAACTGCAAAAGAATTAAGAATTAATGTGAAGAATTAGGTGAGAAACCATCAGGAACCATTTAGTCTCCAGCGCCATCATTTTCCAGAACTGCAACCTTCCTGGAGTCTCCACAAGTGCAATGTGTCAGGTTCTCAGAGACTTTGCTTGGGCAAAAAATTCTTTAAAATGGCCCTCACTTAATAAGAATAACATGCTGAAGTGTTGTGAAATACATGAAGACTGATTTTGTATAGGCTTTATGGACAGATAAGTTGTGAGTGACTCTTGAAGAACCAGCATCACATCCTCTTGTACCACTGTTTGAAGTATTTATCTTCCAGAATCTGGCAGTAAGTTTTGGAATAGAATAGATGAATAAAACACCCACTGCTCTACCCACCCAAATTTTAACCTCTTTTATTGAAACATCCATTCATTGCTCCCCATGCAGTTCACAATCAGACATTTGTATGGCAGTACAGTAACATATTCTTTAAATGTCTCAATATGATATGGTCAAAGGTCATAGGTAGGTTTTTTGGTTCGTAAAGCATTTACAGGAGTGTTGTGTTAAAACGGCTGTTATTGCTGGTTATGAAAATGAAGTGTGTCAGTAAAAAGCTGCCTTTGTTTCTGCAGAATGTGTTTTTATCTGGGATAAACAGATGTACAGAGTTGAGAAACAAGGAAAAGGAATGGATTTAGAGTGTCAGTGCAGTCTAAGTCTTCTTTCTGCTATTTATCTGATCAACTCAATGTGGCATCACACTGACTCAAAGTCAAAGCATAACTGTGTATCATAAATGTATGTGGTCGTATCTGACAACATCTTAACCAGGATTATTTTATTAAAAGTTCAGTAGAGAGTTTTAAATCTCAATACAGATGTTTATTTTAGTACAACATATAAAACCAGTCTAGACACTACAAAATTACAAAGTGTTTGAAAGTTATTCAAATTTACTAAAATTTCAGTACTTATATTTTACATTTGGCTTTACTCTGGAGATAACAGAATTAAGAATATATTTTTACATACATTCAAATATATATATGCATACAGTCCAGGTCAAAAGTTTGTAATAATTTTTTTTTTTTTTTTTATGTTTTTGAAAAAAGTCTCTACTGCTCACCAAGTCATATTACGTATTTGTTAAGCTTATATTGTAACTGACATGAACAAAATAAATTATCAAAATTATATCAAAATTATTTTAATGATTGTGACAGGCTTAGTATAGCATCTAACTGTTCAGGTCATCACCCCTCAAAGAATCCATGGCTTCGCATTCTAAGCTTCATTGTCTTAATGGAAAAAAATGCTTTTTTGTTGTTTAGGTGTGTATTTTGTATATTTGGAATAAATATGACCCAGTCACGTACTTGACATGAGTGCTGTGTTCCACTGTTACTGCAGGGAGGAGGTCATGTGAAATCTGTTTGTCCTGACATTAGTCTGCTTTGCTGCTGTAATATCAATGTGTGCTCAAGACCACTGGAGAGGACACACACAAACATTTCTCCTTTTTATGCTGAAGTGTTAAGTTAATTCAGAAGTTGGCATCTGCTGGAAAGTGATTTATTAGATTTGAGTAGCACTCAGATCCCTGGGTTGTGTGTGTATTGCCATATGTCATGTGTTTGGGTAGGGATGAATAATAGCATTAGCACACATGCCACTTGTGTGTGTGTGTGTGTGTGTGTGTGTGTGTGTGTGTCTGTGTTTATTTGTGGCCAAGCTCACAAGCACACTTGTGTGTGTTTGAGCAAGAGGTCAGGGAGGTAAGAGTGGCAGCTGTAGTGTTTCTTGTTGTTCTGCTTTGACACCGTCTGTGTGTTTGAAAGAGTGAGACTGCACATGAAAAAGGGTGGTAGCCTGTTCACCCCTCTTCCTTTTCCTGTCCCCCTCCTTGGCCAGCCATGATGTCATATTTAGCCTCGTAGAAGGTGTGTGTGTGTGTGTGTGTGTGTGTGTGTGTGTCAGCCAGAGAACAGCTGCTGGAGGGTGGTGGGAGAGCCTTGACAGAACAGCTCGCGGGGGAAATGAAGAATTCTGTACATCCTGGACATTTCCTGTCTTTCCCTCTGTTCCTCCTCTCTTTTTCTCTTTCTATCATTTTCACTCATTCTTACACGAGTCACACTATGAACATGTACTATTTCATGACGTTATGAAATGCTATAAGCACAACAATCCACTGATTTGAATGCTTGAAATTAGTGCTGTCAAAAAATTAATCGCGATTAATCGCATCCCAAATAAAAGTTTTTGTTTACATAATATATGTGTGTATATTGTGTATATTTATTATGTATATATAAATACAAACACATGCATGTATATATTTAAGAAAAACATGTTATATTTATATATTAAATATATTTTTATATAATATAAATTATATGAATATAAATATAAACTTTTAAATACATGTAAATATTTTCAAAATATATACTGTATGCGTGTGTCTTTATATATACAAAATAAATATATACAGAAGACACACATATATTGTGTAAACAAAAACTTTTATTTTGGATGCGATTAATCGCGATTAATCGTTTGACAGCCCTACTTGAAATATGTTTTCATAATTATGAATTATGAGCATATTCCTTTAGAACATTTATTATTTTATTTGATGGTGTGTGTGTATTAAATACACTACCATTCAAAGAGTTTCATCAAGGCTGCATTTATTAATTTATTATTATTAATGATAAATATTATTCAAATATTATTACCATTTAAAATATTTTTTTCTTTGCGAATGTATGTTAAAATGTAATTTATACCTATGATGCAAAGTAAGTTGAAAAGAACAAGTTTAATTTATTTGAAATAGACATTATGTCACTGTACTGTCAATTTTGATCAATTTAATGCATCCTTGTGGAATTAAAACCCTAACTTGATTGCATAAAAACATTTATTTTCATGTAAAACTGTGTCCGTGATGCTTGGTTACTGCTTTTTTTGTTCACTGCTGACAGCAGGCCATAACCTTGATGATAAGGGTAGCCATTTTGCTTTTGCATTGTTACACCCTGTCACATTCACAACATCCCAACAGACACTTGTTTATTCATATATTATAAAGCTTTAAATGGCACAGTTCAGTTAATTAGCACATACAGATATACTTTATTTAAAATATCACAAAATATAAAAGGCATTCATTTCATAGAATAAAGCACAGATTTTTAGATTGTGGGTAGTGGCAGATGAAATATGAAGGATGAATTTATTGTCTACATTTTGTACTTCACCATTTTGTGTGTGAGAGAGAGTTTAGCAGAGCTTAGTCTAAACCAGCATCTGTTAAGCAACAGGGTGCCAAGATAACACACCTCTCTAATTTCCCTCTGCTCTCGTTCTCTATCTCCACTTATTTTTCATTTTCTGCTGTTCCATAATTTTGCAAAATCTCCTTTTGTTCCATACTCTCCCCTCTCATTCCCTCTCTCTCTTTTTATTTATCCTCTTTGTGCTTGACTGATTATGCAGAACCATGGCCGTTTGCAGTAGAGTGACTGAAGGCATCATTAGCATCCTGCTGATCTGAAAGCAGTGAGACAGATCACAGGGTTAGAATGATATATTTGCAAGACTCGATCTACTGAATTAGGCACCTTGTTGAACTGAAACGCCTCTGATTGTATCTTGTCACTGGACTTGCATATGCAAACAATGGAAAATACAGCTCACCCAGGGGGGTCTGAAACCATTTTATAATTGTAATGGTTAAAAACGTTCAGTTTGGTGTCTCCTGCCGACCAGTGATCCGTTAGAGTGGATGTCAGCAGGACTGTATTGTAAGAAAACAAAGGCACCAGGACTCTCCTAAACCAAACACAGATTCTGAAGAGACTCTCACAGTGATAGTACATGGGGTTGGTACAATATTTATGCAGTTAAGCTAATCTCAAGAACATCTGGAGAACCAATCATGTAGTCTTTTTACTCAATGTCTAAGCACTGTAACTACCCATAATATTTAATCAGCTGTTAGAAATGCATTATGGTTCAAATAATTTTTTTAATAGAAATTAATACTTTTTTTTTTTTTATCAAGGATGCATTAAATTGATCAAAAGTAACAGTAAATAAATTTGTTACAAAATATTTTTAAAATATATTCAAAATGTTCTTTTGAACTTTCTATTCATCAAAGAATCAAGAAAGAAATAATTCTGTTTCCACAGAAATATGAAGCAGCACTGTTTTCGACATTGATAATGATAAGGAATGTATCTTAAGCAGCAAATCAGCATATTAAGTCGCCATTTCTGAAGGATCACGTGACACTGAAGACTGGAGTGATGGTGCCTTTGCCTCACAGGAATAAAGTACATTTTATAATTTACTCAGTTATTTTAAATTGTAATAATAGTTCACAATATTACTGTTTTTATTGTATTTTTGAACAAATAAATAAACCTTGATAAGCAGAAGAGACTTCTTTCAAAAATATTTTAAAACTTATACCAGTCCCAAACTTTTGTAAAGGGCTGTTTATTTTGACTTTGCTGTAGTTTAGTACACGTATTCCTGGAATATGTGATTCTAATTTCTGATCAAAATATTTTCTATGTAAATGTTAAAAAAAAACATTGTGTCTGCTTTCAAGTCTGCTGCATACACTGTAAAAAATTACCGTGAATTTAACGGTAAAATACTGTAAAAATGCTACCGTAAAAAACCTGTTAAATGGTTAACGGTAAGTTCCACTACTATATGGTGAAAAACTGTATTGGACATTACATGTAATTTTATAGTAGTATACCGTTTTTGGAAGTGGAAAAAGAATGTATAATTTACAGTGAATAACCGTACAGTGCAAACCGTAAAATGCGTTACATTTCAAATTTGATGTTTTTTTTGTTGTTGAAATAATTGTTTCTTCTTAGGTGTGTACGTTAGGGTTGTATGTTACATCTAATGTTGTTAAATTGTTTATTGCATTATTTTCAGCCTTCAGTGCACAACACAATGAAACTGGCACAACACAATGAAATCGCTACAACAGAACACATAGGACTAATTTCATGTGCTAAATTCATTGTGTTGCAGCTTGTTTCCGTTGTTTATTTTGTTGTGTTGCGGCTTGTTTCCATTGTGTTGCGCAAATTCCATTGTGTTGCAGCTTGTTTCCGTGTGTTGTGCTTATTTTGTTGTCTTGACTTGTTTCTGTTGTGTTGGGCTAATTTCATTGTGTTGCAGCTTGTTTCCGTGTGTTGTGCTTATTTTGTTGTCTTGTGGCTTGTTTCTGTTGTGTTGCGCTAATTTCTATGTTTTGCAGTTTGTTTCTGTTGTTTATTTCATTATGTTGTGGCTCGTTTCCGTTGTGCTTATTTTGTTGTGTTGCGACTTATGTTGTCTTTTGGTCTTATTTCGTTGTGTTGTGGCTTGTTTCCATTGTGTTGTGCTAATTTCATTGTGTTGCTCCTTGTTTCTGTTTTGTTGTGTTGTGGACTACTGGGCCACCATAGGTTTTTTTTCTACTGATAGTGAAAGTGAATCTGGCTGTCATTAACATGTCTTTATGCATAGTTTGTGACTCATCTAGTATTGTTCACCAAAGTTCATGTTTTTTTTTCATTCACATACACCCAACCCTGACTCAGCATGAAAAGACCAATACATGCTTACACGCATGCTGACTTGAGTGTTTTACTCGAGTTGTGGCTGAGCGCAGCTACGTTAGTGTCCACTAGAGGGCAACCACCGCCTTACACCCTCAATTCTCCATTCTAATGAGGTCATTACTAACAAACCCAACATTCTTGTGATTACAGAGTTTCCAATTTCTCATCTAAAATATGATTACATTGCATGGAAACATTAATATTGATCTCAAAGTTGTTTTGTTTATCTGTGTGCTTGATGTAGTGTATTTTGTGTAACAAGTATAATACTTACAAGTAGCCTAGGAGTGCTTTGATTAATGTTGATACATTAGTCAGTAATGAACAGTAATGAACAAGAAACACAGTAGAAGATACAGCAGTGTTTACCATGGTAATGATGGGGGTGAAAACTGATAGTGGGAGATCTAGAGAAGGTTGCTATAGCAACTATGCCAGTCTTTGAGACAGAGCTGAGGTTACCATAACAACCACATCACACCCTCTCAGAAGGCAACCTTGAAATAATGACTTACTTTACACAGAGATGAACAGTGAAGGTGTGTGACAGAGAATGCATAAAGATAATGAAGAAAAAAAGGTTTTCGTTTTTCTTAAATATGCCAGACTGACAGATGTTGTCCTTTGGGATTGCAGGGTCAAATGCAGATTGGAAGGTGTCATATCACAACCCTCATTTAAAAGAAAGATTCAAGGGTGTCCATGATGATGTGAGATAAGGAGAGAGAAATTAATATCATATACTGGGTTACAAAAGTGGAAATCAGTCAACATGACAACCTGTGATGTACATCGTCCTTCAAATGAATCAACACCTAATTGTGTTGACAAGACGCTTCAAAATCAACAAGTCATTCTTGAAATGTTGATTCTTTGTCAGCAGGCTGTAATATCTGCGATGTTCTGTGCGTTTAGACCTGCGGCTGTCTGTTGTTGACTGTATCATGTACTGAGGTGGTGTGGGTGTGTTTGTGTGTGTGTTACAGCAGATATGGAGCAGGTATCGGATGATGAGTTGGACCATGCTGCTGAAGAAGACAGCGATAAGGAGGACCAGGATCTGGACAAGATGTTTGGTGCCTGGTTGGGAGAACTGGACAAACTCACACAGGTGACACTCTTACACTCAGTCACTCAGTGTGATGTTGTGATGAATTACATCTTGAATATGATGTATTATCTAAACTTTGGGGACTTTTCTCAGCAAATATTGATATTGAATAATGTAATTAATTCCGTTTTAGGGATGCATAAAATTTTACCATCTGAGTTGTCATATGTTTGGTGATTATTTTCATTTTTTAGTATCAGTATTGTATATTTAACTGTACATTCTCATTTTCTCTATTTTCACACCAGATTACCTTTTCATCATCTAAAGCAGTGGTTCTCAACCACGCGACTAGGGTCATTTTATGTGTAATAATTTTTTTTATATTTATTTATTTATTTATTTTATTTTTACTGGAAATTGTCCTCAGAAACCTGAATATAGAAGATCCTAATTTTAAAATTCTCTTTTAAAAGTGATTTTAAAATATTTCTAGACCTAGAAATGTGATATAAAGAAAAGGAATAGTTCACCCAAAAATGGGTGAATTTACTCATCATTTACTCACCTTCATGTTGTTCCAAACCTGTATAAGTTTCTTTATGTTGAATCAAAAATTTGAGAACCACTGATCTAATGTCATTAATACATAGGCCTACATTTTATAATGTGATGCCTAAATTCCCTTGTAACATTTAAAATCATGATTATTCTTTTCTTTTTAAATGTGTTATTTAATTCATGTAGTCAAAATAGTATAACATTTTAATATCAGCTGTTTATCAGTTAGAGGCCATAACATGAAAATTATTTTCGGCCAGAATGTAGTATTCTATTACTATTTTTAATTAATTGACAGACTAATTTAGATACTTCATTTTTTTATTGTATTGATGTATTGATGTGTTGTATTGATGATTATGTTTATGATTTGTCTGTCACGTCTTACCTGATCACCTTCCCCTGTCTCTCTGTAATGTAGAGTTTGGATGATGGGCGTCCTGAGAAAGTGCAGAAAGCTCCTCTCAGACAGGAAACAAACCTTGCCAATTTCTCCTACCGTTTCTCTATGTACAACATCAACGGTTAGACTACACCCAGACACACACCACCTCTAATTACTCAGCATTCATTATCACTCAAAATCCCACTCAAAACGCCTTCACATGCATCTGATATGGTGGTGTTGCGGCATGCTGCAGTTTTCATGGATTATCATTAAACCACCAGCATAACAGCAGAATGCATGTAATTATAGTTTAGCATGCACAAACCCTGCAGTTGAAAAGTTTCAGGTCTTTTTATGTTTTTGAAAGGACTCTCTTTTGCTCACCAAGGCTGCATTAATTTGACCAGAAACACAGTACAAACAGTAATAATGTGAAATATCATTCAAATTTAAAATAACTGGTTTCTATTGTAATATATTTTAAAATTTCAGTTAATCCTGTTAAGCAAAGCTGAATTTTCAGCAGCCATTTCTCCAGTTTTCAGTGATCATTCAGAAATCATTCTGATTCTAATTCTCATTGTGGAAAAAAAGTTTAGAAGAACAGTATTTATTTGAAATCTTTTTAACAACAAATACTATCACTTTTAATCAGTTTAATGCATCTTTGCTGATTTAAAGTGTTAATTAACACAAACTTTTGAACGGTAGCATACTTGAATTAAATGAATTAAAATTGTTCTCTCTCTGTGTAGAAGCCATTAACCAAGGCGAGACAGTGGATTTGGACGCCCTCATGGCCGACCTGTGTTCAATAGAACAAGAGCTCAGCACTATCAGCAAACCCATGAGCAAGACCTCAGATGGCAAATCTAGACAGAGACCCACAGGCCGCTCGGCCAGCACCAAACACATCGGAGGGGGCAGCAGCGGAGGAAGCACCAGCAGCAGTACCAGAGCTTCTCCCGCCTCCACCGTACGCGGTGGCAGCAGTCAGACACGGCCCCTGGCCTCCAACTTCTCCCTGGATGATATCACCGCTCAGCTAGAAAAGGCGTCCCTGAGCATGGACGAGGCGGCGAGGCAGACTTCTGAATCTTCCTCATCATCTTCCTCGTCATATTCATCTGCAACTCTCTCTCACCCGCCTTCTAACGCACATCATCGCCGCACAGGATCGGTTGGGACGGTCAGTGACCAGGAAGCGCGCTCCATCGGTCATTCGTCCAGGTCAAGCGTCAACTCTGCCTCGGTGTCCAGCATGGATTCACTGGACATTAGAGGGCAGGAAAATGAGGCGCAATCACAGAATCAGAACCAAAGCCAGACTAGCACAGAGGTAACACAAACACACACACACAAACTTGATATTAAATCTTTTTTTCCCTTTTGAATTATTTCATAGCTGGCGCTTAAATTTCAGACTTTAAGAAGAACTGGACGGTGACCATGACATGACTGGTCCATAGAGGACCAGAGGTTTATAAGGCGTAAGAGACCATGCTTCTGTTTTCACTGTGAGAACCTCTGAGAGAATTTTCAGCAGAGTGAGACATAGCAGAGAGAAAATTGAAAGCAGATGTGAGGGGCTCAAATCTAAAGCACAACACCAGAAAAGAAATATCCACAAAAGAAAAGGATAGAGCAGCATTGTTAGTCAGCACAGGGATAATGGTCTCAATTGGGCCAGCTTTCTTTAGTTGGGTATTCAAAGTATAAAGTCAACATGAATTATCTTTCACAACCCATTTTACATTGTCTTTTCATCTTTTAAAAAAAATCTGTTAAAAGTGCATTCAGTACTTGCTAATTTAATTTTTATTTATTCTAATTTAAATTTACCCATTAAGAAATAAATATTGTTGAAGAGTCATCTGAATGGGGTTCACTTACATGAGAAGACTGTACTTTTCTATAAAAAAGTAGGGGTGTAACGGTACACACATGTGACGGTTCGGTACATACCTCGGTTTTGATATCATGGTTCAGTATGTTTTTTGTTTTTTTTCGGTACAGCAGGAGGAAAAAACTAAACACAAAATTGCTTTTTTACTTAACAGTGGTTTACTGAAAAATTGCTCATTCTTTAAATAAATTCAATTATAATTACAATTTTCCTAGGGATAAAAATCTACCTCAGCTTATGCTCTAAACTATAGTGAGCCCTTTTACATTACTGTAAGGCAGGGGTCTCCAACCCTGCTCCTGGAGAGCTACCATCCTGAAGATTTCAGCTCCAACCCCAATCAAACACACCTGAACCAACTAATCAAGGTGTTCAGGGCTGCTTGATAATTACAGACAGGTGTGTTGCAGCAGGGTTGGAGCTGAAGTCTACAGGACGGTAGCTCTCCAGGAGCATGGTTGGAGATTCCTGCTGTAAGGTTACAAATAACAACAGAGCCCAAATTTAAATTTAATTACTATTCATTTTAAAAAATAAGTGTCAACACTCAACTTTAAAAAATTGAATGCAAACATATAAATTGCACATAATGCAGTTTTTAAATTAATTTCTAAATGATAAAATTTATATTTTTTGTTGAAATATAAGCATTTACACAGTAGCTGTCAATGTGTTTCATAACAGGTTTATTTAAACATACAGTAAATAAGACATCACTAACAGGTAAGGTAAACTATAATTAGTATAAATTCTAATATTTCGCAAAATGCTCTTCTCTAGACTTCATTTCTCTAGTGAACGAGCTATAGACACTGATGACTTGCCTGAGGTAAATTAAATGCTTTTGTTTACAAGGTGTTTTTTTGTCTTTCTGCGGTTGAAACACTGATTGAGCGATTACGTGAGGCACGAGATGTTCATTCATGTTTATTTGATGTTAAAACTAGTAATAAAGAGGAAAGGATGATCACGCTCACTCGCGCTCCGCACTGCCGTTTAAACAGGCGTTTATACAGCAGTCACATCAAAGAGCACCAAAACAGCCATTTTTTGTTTAAATTTCCTGAAAAAAATAGACAGTTTGAAAGAGTAATATGTTGTTACTTATGATCAGAAACAAAGTCTAAACTGAAAGTTTCGAATGAAGTTCCACCTATGCGGTGGTTAAAACAATGCTGTAATTGTTCGGTACACATGCATGCTGAACCGAACGACAGAAAATTTTTTGGTAGGAATAAAAAGTGGTTTAATTGTTGCTGGTCACACCAATAACCCCAGTAACTTAACTGCTTATTAATATTAAAAAATATGCATATACAAAACAGTACATGTAGTAACTTAACTGCTTATTAATATAAAAAATATGCATATAAGAACAGCAGAAAAAAAAGTTAATACATTTTGATTAAAGTTTACAAAGAGTAACCCTTGTAATATGCGATATGTCAGATGACTCTGGTAGTCCATGAAGAGAGCATTGCAGTAAATAGGGTCAATTTTTGATTTCATGTTTAGTTTAATACTTTATCATATCGGTTGGTCAGGGTCATTATTTAAGAGTTACTTGATATGGATGTTTGTGTGTATATGTGGGTGTTAAAGAGAAGACGTTTCTAAATTTAAAATTCTTTTCCCGTCTGTGTAACTTCATAATTAGCCTTAGTCATAATTCTGTTTTAAATAAATGTCTTAGTCAGTATAATTACTACCAAAAAACAAAAGAGTCACTGACATTTTAAAAAGTTTATCCTGTTATTCACTAAACAGTTTAGAACAAAGAGGGTCTCTTTACTTGGACAGTCAACATTCCCTCTGACCCAGACACACACACACTTCTATTCATAGCAGTTGTTTGTTCTTTTGTTAAGGGCAAAGTCTGTATTGTGGTTTTGGGAAATGTGATGATTGAGGTTTCACTGAATTCACTATTGAATCATTAAAGCTGAGTCATCTCTTGGCTACCCACATACTTTTCACACTTGTTTGCAACCAAGTTCTCGTAAGCACACACTCAGCTTTTATAGTTCTTCAGTACTGTTGTCAGAACCTGGGAAGACAATAAAACAGAAGTGCAATAAAACAGAAATGCTACTATGCCACTCTTCTAACCACAGCGTTGCTCATCCGCACTAGGATGTACAGACCCGAGCACTTCTCTCAGCTAAAAATACATACTGTGGTTTCAGATGTAAACTAGCGCTGATTCACAGATGGAACAACGTGATAGGATTTCATGTGTGAGAGAGAGTGTGTGCACAAATCTTGCTGTCATAATCTTGCATGACATTATTATGTGACATGTAGAGACACAGAGAGTGTGCTGTCTATGGTCAGTGTAAACAGTACATTGTGACAATAACACCCGCTTTGCTATATGGCTGTGCTACTCTAACTTATTTGAATGCATGGTATGTTGGTTTGGGTAACATCTTGTAACTGTATGCTTACACTAAAAAAAAGTTATATAGGAGCAACAGATGTCATAGCTTCTATAATGTCATCTATATTAATATGAAACAAGGGTTTTCAGCTACTGCTCTGTGGACCCAGGGGCTCCGTGAAGGTACTGCAGGGACGATATACAGTATAAAACACACAGAGATTGTCAAAACATTATATAATGTTTTAGTGAAAGTTATTTTAAAAATGATACTGACCTTTTTTTATATTTTTATATTTATATTGGAGCAGGGATCCATTGGTCTGTAAAGCTTGAAAACCCTTGTCATGTTCTATACAAGTTAAATTCTATGACAATATCTGAAAATAATTTGTAAAAACAAACAAAATCCATGTTTACAGTAAAGATCTGAAAATGGAATTCTATCTGGCAAGACAAGAGTAAATGTTAATACAGACTGTTTCTAAAATATAGCCAAAGACTTGCATTATCGGTATCAAATGTGCAAATATGATGAATATGATGAAATTGCTTACAAACTTTCTGTGCAAAGTCAAACTTCACATAAAGCCAGTAACTTTTTATGCAAGGATACCATAGAAGGGACATGACGTAACTATCTGCAAAGTATTGTTTACATGAAGCAAACTCACACCCACAGGATTTGCACTGTTAATGCCTAACTAGAAGTTAGCCTAACCTAGAACTATAGGCCCACAACTAAAATGACCATTTTGAGAATTTTACAGCTAGTACAAGACCTTTAAAGGGATAGTTCACCCAAAAATGAAAACTGTCATTTACTCACCCCCATGTTCTTCCAAACCCATAAGACTTTTGTTCATCTTCAGAACATGAATGAAGAGATTTTTAATATTCTGTCATCATTTAGTGAGGTTTGTTCTCATATATCAAGCAAGTACGGTTGGGCTGTTCTGTTTACCATGTTTGATGTGCTCTGTGTATGTGCGCTGATCAATGTTTATACATCAATAAAAGACTAAATTAAATCTGTTCATCATATAAAGCAGTCATGGTTCTTCAGAAGAACTGGAACCACTCTATTCATATTACTTTACAATGTCTTTATAAACTTTTTGAAGATTCAAATTTTGGTTGCATGGACTTTCAGTGAATGAAACAAAATTAGAGAATATTAATAATATCATTTGTGTTTTGAAGATGAATTTAAATTGTATGGGTTTAGAAAGATATGAGGGTGAGAAAATAATGAACCATCCATTTCAGAAAAATGCAACATGCCCTATAGACTTCCATTGTACTTGTAATACTGTAAACTGAGGGAGAAGTCAAAATTACTTTCTGTGCTAATCGATAGTATCTGTGGCATACTGTCGATTAGAAGGAAATTAGATTCTGTTAAACCAGAACATGTTTTACAACAAGAGTGGCGGCATATATTGACCCTTGCTTGTGCATGCCTTGTTTTGCATTGTCTGCTGCATGATTAATGTGTTTATGTTTGCACCTTTTCTGTATGTGATGTCACTGCCTCCCCCACCCCTTTTCCCAGCATGTCTCACTGCGAAGGGCCAATGGTAAAGCTACCAGACGGCATCTTGACTTCACCTCACAGGAGGGGGAGGTGGATCAAAGTACTGTAAGTGTGTTTGTGTGCGACAGGGGATATGTGTACACAGTATGTTCATTCTCAAAACACTGGCTCTTAGAATAGCTGCGATAATTCCAGGTTTCATAACGTCATCATTTTGGTGACACAATAGAAAAATGTAGTATATCAGGAGAGATTTATTCTCAGAATGAGATCTGTGATTGCAATATTTTGTATACGAAACAGTTCTTCTTTTATATATTTGTTTTCCATTCACATAATGCCACCTCTTTCTGATTTTGAATAATCAGACAATGCTTCCACACTTCCTATGCTTTACCACGATCAAGTATGTATTTCTATCGATTTTGGAATCACTGTAATCATTACACTGATTAATCTCTGTTTGTCTTTTCCCTGCACCCTAAAGCACTCGTATCTGGACAGGGAGACCTCTCTGATTCTGAAAAACATTGCAGGAAAACCCTCTCACCTGCTGACCAAGGTGACGCCTCCTTTCGCTTGCTGCTTTTCTTTTCTCTGCATGTTTTTGGTTTATTTTGGTTCTCCACAGAAAGCCTTTTAACCTCAGTCTTCTTGCCAGACTTGACACTTTGCTCCACCCACACTGCCTTCTTACATTTTTAAAGTGCTATATCTCCTATTTTCTCTTTGCTGCCATCTTCATATGTGCACAGTTTTGCCATGCCATTTAAAGATAAAATCAGATCATCCAGCCTAAAGTGCCTATAACCGTTTTCAACCTACAGCACCTCTCTCTGTAGAGAAAGCAAGGATTATGTCTTATGTCTTTTATTTTATTATTAACTTACAAGTCAGGTTTTCCAGTTCATAATGGTCAGTTAGCATTCTCAGATTGTAGGTTAGACAGGTGTTTTTGTTTTTTTTATCTGTAGTATATTGACTTAAAGTAGTATGTTTAGGAATTTGTGTTTTTCATTACAAATGTAAAGAACATCATTTTGGTCCTTTTTTTTTTTTTTTTTAAAGTATATCTTAAATACAACAGTGATTTTTAGTATATAAAAATCTTGTTTGTAAAGAGGTGCTGGGTTTTTGAACTGCATTATCAAAGTTATTTCTGGTTCCCTGAAGAAATGGCTGTTCATCACTTATTTCATTTTAGGACCATTCCATTTTAAGAACTATATAAAACTGAAACCATTTGACCTATTTTTGTGTGTGTGTGTGTGTGTGTGTGTGTGTGTGTGTGTGTGTGTGTGTGTGTGTGTGTGTGTGAAAGTGGTGTATGTTTTACAAAGTAGAGTAGTAACACTAGTGACTCTCTTTTGTCTATAACTAATAAATGTATTTGGTCACAGGCAGTTTGACTTTCAGCGTGATAAACAGTATTATTTTAGGGATAGTTTAACCAAAAAATAAAAATTCTATTAATTACTCACCTTTTTTTTGTTCCAAATTTGTGAGACTTTTTTCTGCAGAGCACAAGGAAGATATTTTAGGTAAACGTTGATAACCACACAGTTTTGTATATGATTTCCATTGTAAAGTTTAAAAAAACAAAAAAAAAATTCTCATAAAATTTTCTCACAGACAAAGAAGAAAATCATACAGGTTTGGAACGACATGAGATGTAAACAGTGATGGAATTTTAATTTTTGAGTGAACTACGGCTATAATAATGCTGTTAGCCATGCATTTGTTTTCCAATAAGCATTAATTAGCTTAAAACGAAAGGCTCTATATTGAATAACTTCTTGATTTTAATTTATTCCTGAGAACAGCTATTATTATGCATGTGATTTGTAATTCCCATGTTGTCGTACCAGCAAAAGCGCTTTTTGCAGGTGCAGGGCAGTGTGGGTAAGAGTGCTTTTGTCTTGTGGAGTTAAATAATAAGCATCTAAATCTGACGCCACTTTGATTTTTCAGGGTTGTGTGAGCTTTTGTTAAACCTTGAAGCTGCTACAGCCAAATTGATACGGTTTATTATTTTCTCAAGTTCATTGTGCTGCATTACAACATTATCTCCGGTTGTTGTTATAGTATAGTAAGCTTTTGAATTGAAGTTTTACATGTGAAGTTTTTACAGAAATAGCTATTTTGAATTAAATTCAGACTTTTTGCTGCATCCTTATTCACTTTAATGAGAGCATCCACTTGAACTGGTACAGTGCCTTACGAAAGTATTCATACCTCTTCAGTTTTTTCACTTTTATGTTGCTGCCTTATGTTAAACTGCTTTAAATTACTTTTTTTTCCACAGCAATCTACACTCCAAACACCATATTGACAAAGCAAAAGCAGAATTGTCACAACTTCTTAAATGTATTAAAAATATAAAAACTGAAATAAGTACATTGCATAAGTATTCATACCCTTAACTAAATATTTAGCTGAAGCACCTTTACAGTCTCAAGTCTTTTTTGTTTGATGCGACAAGCTTTGCTCATCAGCATTTGGTAATTAGCTGCCATTCTTCTCAGCTCCTCACCTCTCAAGCTCTGTCAGGTTGGATGGGGGCAGACGCACATTTTCAGGTTTCTCCAGAAATATTTGACTGGGTTTAATCCCAAAATGGGGCCGGGCCACTCAAGGACATTCACAGAGTTGTCTATAAGCTACTCTTGCTGTGTGCTTAGGGTCACTGTCCTGTTGGAAGGTGAACCTTCTGCCCAGTCTGAGGTTCTGAATGCTCTGGACTGGGTTTTCATTAAGGCTATCTCAATATTTTGGTGCATTGAGCATTTCTTCTACCCTGATGAGTCCCTCAGTCCTTGCCACATCGCCTTAAAGCCCATATCGGTGGAGTATTGCAGTGATGTTTGTCCTTCTGTAGATTTCTCCTATCTCCACATGATCATGGAGCTCAACTAGAGTCACCATCAGGTTCTTGCTCACCACGCTAACCAAAGCCCTTTTCCATCAATTGCTCAGTTTGGCCGGGAGGCCAGCTCTAGGAAGAGTCCTGGTTGTTACAAACGTCTTCCATTAAGGGTAACAGAGACTACATGCTTCTGTGAACATTCAATGAAGCAGGATTTTTTTCTGAACTCTTATAGATGTGTGGCTTGACGCAAACCTGTTTCTGAGCTCTGCAGGCAGTTCTTTTGACCTCAGGGCTTGGTTTTTGCTCTGGTATGCATTATCAGCTGTTAGACCTTATATTAAGATGCATGTGCCTTACCAATTCATACCCAATCAATTGAATTTGCCACAGGTTCACTTCACTCAAAGTGTAGTAACATCTGCAAGCAATATGAATGCTCATGAGCTAAGTTTCAACTGTTCCAGATAAGGGTATGAATACTTATGCAGTGGAATCATTTAAGTTTTTTTATTTTTAATAAATTTGCAAAGATGTTAAGAACGTGTTTTTTGCTTGACAATTATGGTGTATGGAGTGTAGATTTATGTGGAAAAAAAGTAATTCAAAGCATTTTAACATAAGGCAACAACATATTGGGGTAAATGAAGGGGTATGAATACTTTTGCAAGGCACTGTACTTGAAGTTTGTGCCTTGAAGTTTGAAATGTGTCTTGTTATATTCCAACATGTTGAAAATTTTTCTAGAATTTCTAGTGACCTAGAAATAGTGCAGAATATTTAATATTTCTTAATTTTACGCCGTAATGTTTCTTTGTTTGAATTTCAGAATCCTAAAGATTTTTCTTTATTACTGTTTAAATTTGATTTTCAATCTCTTGTTGTCATTTAATAAGGAGTTTGTGTTTTTTAGTTGTTTAGGAATTTGTCTTTTATTTTCGTTAAATAAAGCAGAGTCAGCTAAGTTTTATTTATTTGTCCTGACATTATACAAAGTCATTATCCATTTACACAAACTGAGGTGGAGATGTTCTTGAAATCCCACTCTGATTTACTCATGATTTCATCAGACCTCTCAAACAGTGTATAGATGGGCTCACTGCAGGCTGCTGAGACACAGACTCTCTGCTCAAACACAGACCGAGAGAAAACCAGAGAAAGGAAAAAAGACTTCAAAGGGAATTTAATGCTTTTTATCGAAGCCTCTGCCTCGGCTGTTTGCAGAACTCTCCCATTCTCTTTCTCTCTGCATCATAAATATGCATCTGCCACAGTGAGAAACTGTCCTTTCATATCACATACCACACTTTTTTCCTTCCTTCCTCTTCATTCTATGCTTTTTATTGCATATTCTTTGTATATTGAGATCTTTATTTGTCTCTCTGACTTTGTATTTCTGAATCTACCAATAACCTCCCCATCCCGTTAGAAAAATATGACATCATAATAATAGTTGACTTAACACAGGGTCACTTTAAAATCATTGTCCTTACAAACCTGGGGGGCTTCTTTAAATTAATGTGTAAAACAATAAATACAAGGCTCAGGCTTAGATATCATTTATCCCCACGGTACCCCCCAAAAAGGGAGGTGTTTTCCCACAACCACAGAAAAAAGATCAGAGAACAGTATCATCTACTTTTGGCCTCAGCTTTATTGGTTAGTGGAAAGAATGTCAAAGAAACGAACCTCATTGATTGGCTGTTGAGAAGTATATGTACTTTCCGATTGGACAAGAGGTACGAGAGGGTCTTTTTGGTCTGCTGGTGAAGGGGATTAAACCCTGTGATTGGGCACGCTACCAGAGACATGCAGCTGTTTCACAGAGAGGGAGAGAGACAGAGAGGGGGAGGTCTCAATCCCTCCCAATGTTGAGGAGTAGAGTTGTGTGTAAGGTACTCTGGGTGTAAAGATACTTGAGGGGAAGTGTTTTCATCTGTGTGTCGCAGCCAATGCACATTTTGGCTTCACGCTCCTTCAGATTGAGCTTAGTTTTTTTTTTTTTGGATTATGTGAATGATTTTCTTCGGAGGCCATTTCTGCAGCTGCTCTGAAACTTCAGCTGGAAGTACCTGTCAGGCCTTGACATAGCTGGCGTTTGTGATGAGAACATTCATGTAATGGATTTCTGAAGCAATTGAGCTGGTACAAATCTGTGTATCTCTTTAAATTTGTATTGAGTGAATGAACAGCCATTTCTCTAAGGAGCCGTTAACATGAGCGGTGGTTCAGGAGTGATCGTGTAACTGCCTTTTGTGTTGCTGGTTGATCAGACTTTGCAAGGGTTTAGGGATTGCTTTAAAAGGTCAGAATGGATGTGATGACTGCATGTTGGAGAGGGCAGGTAAGTGTAAACCAGAAATGCACCTGTCTGATTTCGTACCTCAGTAATGGATGACACTACTAGCAGACTGTTGGTGGAATACTATGCGAGTGTGTTTCTTTGTTAACATGTCATTGTATCATTCACAGGAAGAACAGGCTGCCAAAGCAAAGGCTGAGAAAATCCGTGTGGCGCTAGAGAAAATTAAAGAAGCCCAGGTTAAAAAGGTGAGTCAAAACCCCTGTGAATCTCTGATCTGAAGGGTCAGTAAACATCCTCTTCCACTGCATGATGTAGCCATTCACACGCTCTAGCTGGAGAATTCAGAATGAATGCACAGTAGAAAATAGGTCACTCATGTGTCTGTGAGTCTCTGTCTGCTTAGAAGGAAAGATGCACAAACAAAATGTCGGTGAGGCTTTTGCTTCAAATTACTTGTTAAAAAGCATTTCATTGTTATTGCTGTTCAAACTGGTCTAAGGTTTGTGTTAATTCTTGAGAGACGATCTATCCTATTACCCCATTCATATGAAAAGGACTGTCAAAATAGATGCCACCAGGCACATACTAACACCAAGTGAATGAATTAGACACAGTACAGTGATTGGGCCTCTGTAGCTGAGACAGATGACTGTTTCCATTCATTGTGTGTTTGGAGAAAACTGACAGCATTGAGCAGCAATGGTGCAGTGAGACTGATACGGAATGATACTGCGTCAAATGCACTTTAAATAATACAATTTAAAAAAAAAAGAATTTAATAATATACAGTGGACCCAAAATCTGAGACCCCTTTGAAAATGAAAAGCTGGAAATGATGAAAGATTTTTTTTAAAATATATATTTTTAAAAAAATCTAACAAAGGTCACATTGAAAAAAGCTAATTTATGACATTGACCATGTTTATGCAATAAAAGGTCAGAATTTCTTCCATTTACAAAACCCAAGACTATCTTCAGAACATTCTCATATCATTCTAGATAACAGCGATCGTCAGGTTTTGTACTTGTGGAGAGTATGACAGCTCAACTTTTCATTCAAATAGCTGATGATATAATTTGTGTATTGAAATGAAAATATGAATTAAGAAATTGATTTAAAAAGAAAAAACTTTCTGCAAGTGGTCTCAGATCTTTGGACCCTATTGTGTATCCTTGTGGATGAAAAAAAACCTGCATGTAGTGAATGTTAAAAGATTTTGCAGACTGAAGCAAAGTTGCACTCAGTTTAGTCAAAACGTAAGTCGCAGTGATTTGGCTTGAAATGAGTGATTGTTCTGTCAAAATAAGCCTTTCCTGCATTTATCAGTGTGTCAGTTTGTTACGTTTCTGAGTTTGTACTCAATTGTTTCATTCAATTGAAATATTATTGCACAATGTGATAGATTGTTTGTGCTGAGGTCAAAGAATGAGGCAGGCAAGATATGTCATATAGTGCGTGTTTGTTGGAGCATATGTGTGTGAGGAAAGAGAGCATAAATTAGCAGCGTGTTTTCTGCTGAGGCCAGGTTTGGAAAAGTGCCACATGCTCCCTAATATTCTGATGGCTTTCAGGACCCCTGGCAGGGCTTTCTGATAATGTGCCTATGCAACACTTTCTCTATCCCTTCTCTTCGTTCCTCACTCTCAAGAAGAAAGAAAATGGGGTGTGAAATAGAGAGGGATGAAAGCCAGTTGTCAGTCCTGTTCCCAATTAGTCTTTATTAAAACCACATTTCTCAAGATCCACATCATATTCCAATTCAGTCAATATAAATCTTTGGGCAAAGTCAAGCATTCCGATTTGAACAACATATTTGTAACACACTGTACTACTTATTGCTTATTGTTTTCCTTCTATATAATATCCCAACAAGTGCACAAGCTTTAGATGCATGCCATGTTTTTCCTGAATTAGTTACAGACGTTTATTTGATTCTATTTAAAACATTTAAATTTGTCAAACCTGATTAAAGTAAACCATGATGTTAGTATGCATTTCATTTTATGAGACTCATGTAGTCACCAAAAAACAACAAATCAAAACATATCTAAACTACATTATATCCAGGGTCGAAAATGAACTTTTTCACTCACTCAGTTATGGCTACTAAATTTTTAAGTTACTGGCCAGAACTTCGGTCACACTTCATTTTCACTTCATAGTTAGCAAGGAAGTTGTTAAGTTTAGGTATTGGTTGGGGTTAGGGATGTAGAATAAGGTCATGAAAAATATGTGCTTTATAAGTACTAATAAACAGCCAATATTTTAATAATTGGCATGCTAATAAGCAACTAGTTAATATATAGAGAATTGGTCCCTATAGTGTTATCAGAAATTCTATTAGCCATGAGAAAAGTATAAGAAACAAACACGTTTTTATGAGTCACTGCTTAGATTTGAGCATATTCATTACAATTCTGAAAAAATGAAAGAGTAGTGCCATAAACTGAACTCTGTGAGAAAATTCTCTTAAAAAGCAACATTTATTTTGTTGTAAATTCCAAATTTAGCTCACTTCAAAATAAATGTTTGATGGTAAACATGTTGAAGATGAGCACATAGGCAATTCATAAATTGATCAGCTGTTTCCTCACAAAAGTCAGTGTACTGAACTCTCCTCACTGACATCCATTCATAAACAGTCAGTCCATTCTCATTTCCAAAGTAATTTCATGATGATAACATTCACATGCTGTTCGCATCAATATATTGACGGCTTGTGTTTCTCATTGCAAACAGCTGATTTCCTGGCAATGTTACAGTAAAGATGATAAAGAGTGCTTTTGGTGACTGTATAGTGGTGCACAAAAGTCTTGAAAATGTCGAATTTATCATATGCCAAGGCAGTGAGAACAGATTGAAAAGTCTCTTCACAGTTGCGTTGTTTTGCTAATGTTAAAGGCTCCTCTTAGAGAGAAAATAGAGCATACTTTAAATAAAAAGTGATGGAACACAATACATAAATCATAACCTGGCACATTGACAAGCGTCTACTGCCACTGTTGATTTTTACTGCATTTGGCAGGTTGGCACGTGTAGCTGTACTTGATTTATTGTGGTTCATTCAAAGTAGCCACCCTTTGGTTAGATTACAGATAGCTTGGGAATAAACTCTGGGTATTTTGGCAACCAGCGTGACCAAACAAACCAACTTGAGGTGCATCCTAGAATGATTTTAAAAACAGTATTGGTGGAGTTACCATCTTTACAGGCCACTTGTTAGCTACTTTTCTTTCTCTATCCCATTCAGTTTATCCATTTCAAGGACAGTTATTAAACAGTCATTTATTTATTTTGGTAAAAACAAATTAATATGTAGGTATAATGTACTGTATATTTATCTACAGATTGTGACATTCCATGAAAATGTATGTGTAAATATAGCTGTATTCAATACTTTAATGAACCAAAATTTCCTTTCCTATTAATCTTCTTCATCAGCTGGTGATACGTGTACACATGTCAGATGAGAGCTCAAAGACCATGATGGTGGATGAGAGGCAGACGGTCAGGCAGGTGCTGGACAGTCTGCTGGATAAATCTCACTGCGGGTACAGTCCAGACTGGGCCCTGGTTGAGACCATCCCTGAGCTACAGATGGGTGAGGACACATGCACATGCTTAGATACCCTGTATAAGATCATGATTTTGTTCCTTATCATTCTCGCTCACACTTTCAATCATTTTCCTCAGAGAGAATTTTTGAAGACCATGAGAACCTGGTGGAGAACTTGCTCAACTGGACCAGAGACAGTCAAAATAAACTCATGTTCATTGAACGGATTGAAAAATATGCACTTTTCAAAAATCCACAGGTGAAGCTCTTTTTTTTTTTGTGACACATACAGAAAAAAAAATTGATTAAACGGATTCAAAATCTGTTTTAATCATAGATACAAACATTGTTAAGTCACTACTTAATTAGAAGTAGCCAAATTAGAAACATTTCGACACTTTTAAACCCCAATGTACACTATTGTTCAAAAGTTTGGGATCAGTATGTTTTTTGTTTTTTGTTTTTTGGTGAGAAATACTTTTATTCAGGAAGTTTCAAAAAGTTACAGCATTTGATCTAAAGTGACAGTAAAGACGTCTAGAATTTTACAACAACAAAATAATAACAATAATAAAATCTGTTTCAAATGTTGCTCTTTTGAACTTTCTATTCTTCAAAAAGTCCTGAAAAATAAAATGTGGTGTTTTTTCCACAAAAATATGCATCACAACTGTTTTCAACTTCAATAATAAGAAACTTTTGCTTAAGCAGAAAAACAGCATATTATAAAATGAAGCTAATGAAGTGAATTTGTCCACTTAGACATTTTACACACTATAGCATCCAAGAATAAAATCAAATAAAATGTTAAAATTGAAAGTTGAATTTCTGCGATATCATTGGAAAAGTATTGATTCCTGTAAATTTTCACAAATATAAATGGGCTATGTCGGTGAGTATTTTTAAGCTAAATTTAAAAACAGGTTAGGTGACAGGTGGCTAACTATATGGACAACTCACATGTGATTGTGTAACAGATGGCTTTGCACCATTGTTATTGCCCTCTAGTGGTTCGTTAGTATTGTCAATCCAAAAATTTTTTTGAAACTTTGTTGTTTTCAATGTCTTGGTAATATTGTTGATTGTGCCCACAGCACCCTCAGATACAGAAGAAGTCACAGTATATCAAATATCTGTGCTGTGATGATGTCAGAACTCTACACCAATGGGTTAATGGCATTCGTATTGCTAAGGTAATCCCATAGCTTCCTATAGTCTGTCATGTTTTCTGTTGAGTTAATGAACCCTGTGGCCTCAAAACATGTTCTTCTGAAACTAATATGCCACATTATTTATATAACAAATGCTCTTCTGTATTTAAAAAGGAATTTATAACCAGAGCTCATGTTGGAAATTGCTTAATCTTCAACCATGTATGTATATATGTTGGGTTTATATCACTTCATCACTGAATGTGTTTTATGCACAGTATGGGAAGCAGTTGTATGTGAACTACCAGGAAGCCATGAAACGCACAGAAGCTGCCTATGACTGGTCTTCTCTCTCCAGCACCAGCATAAAGTCGGGAACAAGCTCAGTCAGTATACCTGGTGAGTAACTTGAACCTGATCACTTGAACATTTCAAATATCATAGACATTGGTAGTTATGGAGGATTTTCCTTTCATAATAGTGATTTTACTGACTTGTCACTGTATATGTATGGGTTACTGGCTGATGTTTGTGCTTATTTGTTTGTGCTTAAAGAATCACAGTCAAACCACTCTAGCCAAGCAGACAGTGGTATGTCAGATGGTACTTCGTCCTCCCATGCCCGTTCCCAGAGTGTAGTCAGTTCAATCTTCTCTGAGGCCTGGAAGAGAGGGACTCAAATAGAGGAGAGCACAAAGGTGAGTCGTCCTCTTGCTCTGGAAAGATATATCTCTTTATATGGGCACTTGATACAACACCACAGAGTAAAGGCCTTTTCAGACTGAACTTCAAAGTTTGGCGCGAATGTTTGGTGCGCTGACGCTTTTAAATCAAAACAATAGATCCCTATGGGGCTATTCACACCAGGTGCGATCATTCGCGGCACAAAAAACTGAGCATTTTTTCCCTGTCCTGTGTCAATTTTTTCCCCCGTCACTCCGCAACGAAACGAGCCGTTGAATGAGATTTGAGCTTAGATCGCGTGCGCGGAGCAGCTGCTGTTGCACAAAAGGGCAAGAGTAGTGGCACTGTTTCGAAAACCAGTGTAAAATGTAGCTTGATGCAAATTGTACCTCTGTTTATATTTTGAGATGTATTCTTGTAAGCATTATAAATTGTTTGTGTTTATGGTGTAGAACCAAACTTTATTTATCTTAATTTAATGCTGTATATTGAGCAGCATACCATATACGAGATATATCTGAGGAAAAATGCATTGCTGGTTGGCGCCACCTAGTGTGCAGGCGTGAATTAGCAGAAGGCGATCAATCGTTTCGTGCTCGGTGTGAAAGCACTATTTGTCAACGATTCACCTCACTTTTTCGCATCGCGGCCGCTCAGTATGAAATGGCCTTAAGATGAACCACACTAAAGGCCTAAAGGAAATTAAATTAAGAAATAACATTCTTGTTAATTCTTGTTTTTTTTTATATTTGTTCAGGCAAGGCCAGAATCAATGCGTTCTACCCATTCAAGCCATAGCAGCCATTCTTCTCATCATGTGCCTCAACAGCAGCTTCCACACCCAGTGCAACAGCCACATCCACATTCAATTCCACAGTCACGTGGAAGTGTCACCCAGGCACCGACACAGGCACCAATACAGACACCGATACAGGCACCGGCACAAGTACTACCCCAGGCAACTCCAGCCCCACCACCGCCACCTCCTCCACCCCCTCCTCTTCCTATTTCCAATATCCCCCACCATGCCACACCTACCATGTTTGCCAAATACAGCACTATCACTCGGCTGCAGAATGCCTCTCAGGCCACAAGTCACCACAGGCCTCAGCCTCAAGTCCAGCATCAAGTGCCACCAGTCCCACCGGCCTCCAAACCACAATCAAACAATATTCCACCAGGGGCTAACATCCCACCCCCTCCTCCTCCACCTCCACCTGCCCCGATGCCTCCACCTGGATCAGCCATGGCTGTTTTGAAGCTTGGTCCTCCAGCCCCAGCAACAGTTCTACAGTCCTCCCCTCCTCCACCTCCCTCACCTCCACCTCCACCACCTACTCCCATAATGCCCATCCTGTCACAGCCTCTACCGCCTCCACCTCCCATAATGCCAATGCAGTCACAGCCTTTACCACCTCCTCCTCCCATAATGCCAGTGCAGTCACAGCCTTTACCACCTCCTCCTCCCATAATGCCAGTGCAGTCACAGCCTTTACCACCTCCTCCACCCATAATGCCGGTGCAGTCACAGCCTTTACCACCTCCTCCTCCTCCCATAATGCCCGTGCAGTCACAGCCTTTACCACCTCCTCCACCCATAGTGTCAATCCAGTCACAACCCCTCCCACCTCCTCCACCCATAGTGCCAATCCAGTCGCAACCTTTACCACCTCCTCCACCCCCTCTTCAGGCTAATGGCCTTCCCCCTCCTCCACCACCCTCGACAATACAGGCACCTTTCATAACCAATGGACTCAAGAAGGTCCTTGCCCACAAATTTTCCTATGTTCCCCAGGATATAATACCCCCAGCCAATCAGAGCCATTCTCCTCCTCCTCCTCCAGTCCCTACCTGCAGTGAAGGCTAAACCAAAATGGCAGCCTGTAGGTCAAGGCCAGCAGCAACAGAAGTCACCTGAATTTCCACCACCTCCTCCAGAGAGTACCCTCGCCTTTCCTTCACCACCACCTCCGCCACCACCACCACCACCTCCTCCGGGTCCTACCCCTCCTCCTCCTCCACCTCCTCCACCTCCTCCTCCTCCTCCTCCTCCTCCAATGTCAGGCTCCCCTATCAGGAAGTCCCCTTCTGGCTCATCTACAGGTGTCAAGAAACCTCCACCGACACCTCATCGCAACTCCAGTGCGAAGTACAATGCCTCGGTGGACTACCAGGAGTCCCGCAGGAACTTGGTGAGCAAGTTTAACCCTAGTTCATCATTGACATCAAGCTCCAGTAACTCACCCTCCAAAGAGCTTTCTACAGGTCCTCGGGCACCCCCCAAACCAGGAAAGCTCAATCTGGCAAATCTTCCTTTGGCTTTGCAGAACAAACTGAATCAGAACCGCCAATCCACTGCAGACTTCCCATCCCCTCCACCCCCAGAAAATGACATCTTCCCCCCTCCCCCACTGGAGTCTGACCTCCCTCCACCACCGCCCCTTCCAGGTGATCCAAATGGTTTGTCTCCGAAAGTGGCTGTGGTCAATCCTCAGCCCCAGCCTGCTTGGGGCAAGAGTTCCCTGAAAAAGACGCAACCTCCAGCGTCAATTCGCTGTAACAACACTTTTAGAGAGCCTCCACCACTCTCACCATCTTCCATACAAGGGGGCCCTATTCCCCCTTCTTCTCCCAAAGGCACCACGCAGCCGAACTTCTTGGAAGACCTTAACAAGACACTGAAACGCAAGTCCTCGCGAGTCTCTGGAGACAAAGTAGACCCTGTGGCCACAATGGATGACATGGCTTTGCCACCACCTCCACCTGAGCTTCTAAATGATCAACAGAGACACAGTGGTAGTGGCTTCATGTCCGGGAATATCTCAGGCTATGCAACGCTACGGCGAGGGCCTCCTCCTGCCCCACCCAAGCGGGACCACAGCACCAAACTCACAAACTGAGAAAACGGCATTTCCTGGACACTCTTGCTTGATATTTACATGTTTGTCTCATAAAAGCCTTCAGTTTGTTGATATGCTCAGCTTTTTCTGTACAAAACCGCTCAAGAAGTTCCATCTTTACTGTGATTTTGTGACGGTGCATCAGTTCCAGTTCCAAACAACTGAGTGATTCCACTTCAACACCTTGGTACTGCATGGAAGACAAAACTACATTAAACTATTAATCTTATTGATTTTTGGGAAGACAAACATTTTGAACTTTGGGGTTGGATGGGATTTTTAATTTTGATTTTATATTGTTTTTATATTATCGATTATTTAATAATCTGAAGAGATTTTGTTATTTCAGACTGAAGTTTTTTTAAATGGTTGGATGGTTGTTGTTTGAGGAGTTTTAGATGGGTAGGCTGAATTAGACAGTGTTTGGCTGGTATATTAGTTTGGCACAACTTTAACCATTTATGTGGCAGATCCAGTCCTCAATAGATGCATCTAGAATTGATCTTGATCACTATTGTTCTTTGAGCCACTAAGTGCGTTTTAGTTGTATTTGTCAAAACTGTAACATGAAGGACTTGTTGTTCAGGGAGTTGCCCCAATGTCTAGTTCTGTGAGACTGTGTTAAGGTTGTTTTTTTTTGTTTGTTTGTTTTTTTTGATTAGACCTGTTTAAATTGTAGATATTCTCATTTGCTGCAGTATCTTTGTCTAGGTAAAACAAATGACTGCCTTGCTGTTTCTTGTTGGTCCTTACTTCCTCTGGTGAACGTTCAAGCTGACTTTTACAAATTGTTCACCTATGAAGAGATGGACTTTTAAGTCATGTGACTGAATGACACAATCATTCACATAGATTTATCTTATATCCTGTATTATAACCTGTATTATTGGCTCATGAATACAGCCATGCCTTAAGATTCTAGAACATGTGTATCAAACAACTGATCAAAATATTATCATCTTACAAAAAGAGGCCATTAGGAAGTTCAGTTTCCCTGTAGGTTTTTACTTGTTGAAGGATTCTGGCTTATTTTCCCCATTCAGACATGACGTGCAACTTCAGAATCTTACAGTGAGCACCTATAATAGCCACCTGGCATCTGTACAAACAAGTATGCATATTAACTCATGTCCACATTTCATTTTGAAGAATTTGTTTATTGAATGTATTTACAATATCATGAAACTTTTCAGGTTGTTGAGAAGTGACTAACTGAAGTTAAGGTTAAATTATTAAAGTATCTGGTCATGATCCATCAAAGGTCAATGAACATCATGCTCTGCATATCCTTCTGCAAAATGTGTAATTTAAAATGAAATTATACATGTTGATATCATCCATGCTTCTGTTTTTATTGGGTTTCTATTTGTATTCACATCTCTTACAGTGAATAATCTTGTTTCATGTTTCAGTGGAGGCTGTAGTTATTGGTCCTTAGTACAGTAGTCTTTTCATTTAGCTTTGTTTGTAGCACCTTAACGTTTGTATGAAGAGTCTTCATGTGATTTCATCCAGCAGCTCAGTGATATGGCAGGTGATTGTCGAACTGGTCTCCACGAACATGGTTGTTTTCAGTGTTGTCATGATGACCCGCACGTATTGGTGGAGCCACGTTAATGCTTGGTGCTAAAGTCGAATGTGTGCGGTCTACAAATATGTCAAAGGCATTATCAGCATTGTGATCGCAATATTAATATGCCAAATATGAAGGTGTAAAAGATGACAAGTTTATTTACCTCTAGTCCCAAAATGATTTAAATCGTAGTATAATCCTAACCCCCCCTGTTGGCGGAAAGAAGTTGTCAGCAATTAATTCATTTAGTCAGTCATGTATTTCTAAATTAAAAATTAATTTACTTAAAATGAAAATAACATTTTACATAAACACTATATGTAAACATTGTTATTCTGTATATTTAACTATCCCTGACATAGGTTACACTTCTGCACAATAGTTGATGAATAGTTTTCAATGAAATTAAATTTACTGATGCAAACGTGCACTTCATTCTAGCCCTTCTTGCTTTTTTACTAGACACTTATATTTTGGTGCATATCTACTCATGGTGATGTTTGTATGCCTCTGCTGAAATATATTTTTCTTTACGTTGACACTCACCTCCTCACTGGACTCAGAGCTCGAGCTGTCGGCCTTTGTGCATCTGAGAGAGATGATACTTGTGACGTCCTGACTCACTCTGGCTCTGATATAGCACCCTGCCTCCGACTAAAACCCCAAGGGTATGGACAAGAATCAAACAAGATTTGTGAAAAAAGAATCTTATACTCTTTAATAACAATCAGTATTACTTATTACTAACAATTATGCAAGTTTATACAAAGCATTGTTAATATACACATTTTAAAGAATATTGCAGCAAATTCAGCAGTCACAAGACTTTTTTAGTTTTTTTTTTTTGTTTTTGTTTTGCTTTTAACAGTTGCTAGGGCCAGTTTCTCAGTACTTTCAAATCTCTTCACACAGTAAGCACAATAGTATCTGGATAAACTGATTAAGACAGCAATTTGCTGCATTTCTACAGTAAGACCATACTGAAATATGTTCTAAACCTAATATCTACACAAGTGTTAGTCTTTCAATTTCATTACGTCTGTAAAAATGGGGAAACTTGCTGTTTTGTAAAGACATTTTACAAAAGAAAACATTGTGTAATGCTCTCTGTTGTTAGTGTATTGCTTGTCAATTTTACAATTAATTGTAAATAGCGAGGATTATATGTGAACATTTACAGTAGAAAGACTGATAGTATTATCTTGTAAACATACTCCAATAATTTTATATATATATATATATATATTATTTTATTTTTTTATTTTTTTGTTACAGTGTTAGGAGAACTGTGTGCAGAGTTTTTTTGTTTGTTTTTGTTTTTTTAAAGTGACCTAATATTTGAAAAATGGGTCCTAGTGATTTAAAAAAAATTTGAAAAAAGGTATTTTTATGCTCATTAAGGCTGAATTTATTTGACCAAAATAAGTAAAACATTATTATATAAATATATTGAAAATTCTCAGCATTGGGGAAATGCAGTCTTTCAACATGGTCTATAAAATAAAAATATGCAATAATGAAATGTATATAAATTATATATATATATATATATATATATATATATATATATATATATATATATATAGCTGTTGTTTCATAGACTGATTATATCTAATATTTGTAGACAACGTATGTGATAACATGTTTATGGGTAATTTATATACTGAAAATTAAAACCACTCACAGCAGTTTATACAAATTTCTGTGAATATTCACATATTGCATCCATTGTTTCCACAATTCAACTTCAGCAATTGAAATGGAATTTAAAAGGTGTTATCAATTTAATTATGAATGGTGCACAAATCTGGTACAATTATTACGATCTATCTTGAATATCTTGAGATAACTTACCACAAAAAAACCTTTGCGGTACATGCAGCCCTGAGGATCGACCCCAGAGCTCTTCTGACACTCCGTCTCCCTAATGCCAAACCTCAGATGCAGATCAAATGTGTTCGCTCCCAGAGGAACAATCTTAAGGTAAATAAAAGCAAATTATCAGCACTCAATATTTTTGGCTGTTGCTTTTTTTTTTCATTTGTTATAGTTTGTCTACTGGTCTTTCATTGATGACTGGATCCTCACTAGTCACCAGTTCTGCCAGATGTAGAAATAAAAGAGTTGTTGTAAGAGTGTGTACTGACCCTCTTTACAGATGCCTTGGAAACTCTGTAGAGGTGATTCCTGGCAATGCGTGCATTAATCTGATGGAGCGCCATATGCAGAGCATCATCTGCTTTTGAGCTGAGCTCAAACAGAGGAAAGCCTATGGTTGCATGTCAGAGGTCATGTTACACATTTAATGATTTACAGCTATATCACCAAAAAATACTTTAAAGATTAAAAGTCGACACGTTAGACTATTGACTAATTTTAGCATGAACTATGAAAGCTGCATATATGTTTCCATTGTTAGTATTGTCACATATTTATTCCTTACGTCTTGCAGTCTGTGCTAATAATCAACATCAAGATCACACTCACCTAAACCTCCCAAAACCTGCAGGAGCAGAAAGAGAAAAACACAGCACCTCATTTTCATGTCAATCAGACTGGACGCTCTTACTACCAAACAGTCCTGTTTTTAACTGTTATGGCTCTTATAACTCTCCTCCTCCTTTCTGTGTACAAGGCGTTGTTTAATTTGGCGTCTCCCTCCTGTTCGTGCTCATCTGGGTAAAGAGGAACTTTGTCATGCAGACCCAATGCTTGTTTTACCCAGAATATGGTCTGATAATCTGATTTCAAAAACAACTGTGCAAAATCACTATATATCATTTTGGATGTGATGTACTTGAAAAACTCTGTACAGTTAACATCTGTTATGACAATTATATGATGTTTATACAAGGCAACACATATAACTAACTGTAAAATGCTATAAAATAGTTTCAAAACAACATATATATATATATACATATATATATATATATATATATGTGTGTAGGTGTGTGTGTGTGTGTGTCACCTTATAATTTTCTGTAAAAGGACATTTAGAGAAGTGTCTGCATGAATGATGCATCTGTTACATTTATTTATAGATATTTTCTTTCTTATTTTCTCCTGCATCTGAAAAAGTGAAATTATAAATGATTGCAGAGTAACTTTTGCACACAATATGCAGTAGCCCGACCAATTTGTAGGTCAAAGGGGAGCTGAACAGAGGAAGAAATCAATATATATTCTTGACAGTGAAATCAAATCAGTGACTGATGAAAAAGCTAAGTGAACAGACATCTAATTCTGTCATAAGCCAAGATGAAATTGAAAATGAAAAATAGCCTTGTTCTTTGAAGCATTCAATGAAAAAAAAAATGTTGTAGAAACTATTTAAACTCATACTTTGCTAGTAAATTTCACAACTGATTACAAAATGAAGTGACATTTTGACTGAAATAGTATTTTCTTGTCAAATGTACTACAATATTCTTTTTTACTTACAGCTTAATATTGTGAAATATTACAATTCAAAATTACTGTTTTCTATTTTAATATGTTAATTTGTTCCTGTGATGCAAAGCTGAATTTTCAATAATAAATTTATTTAATAATTATTTACAATATTACTGTTTTACTGTATTTTTGATCAAATAAATGCAGCCTTGGTGAGAGATTTCATTAAAAACTTTTTAAAATGATACTTGACAAGTACTGTAAATTAGTACGGTATTATAAATAATATTTATTATTATTAGAAAGTACACATGCACACTGTAATACCCAATATTAGTTAAGGTTAACCATTTTAGGAAACATTTGCCTTAAAGTTTAAAACAAATATACTATGTACTGTGAGCTTATTCAGTTTGAGTCCACAAAAAAGAGAATATTTCTTAATATTATTATAAATCAGTTCAACTACTTTGTGTAACTTGATAAAATTGCATAAAATCTAAAGCACTAACCCCAGTTTCACAGACAAGGCTTAAGCCTAGTCCTTGACTTAAATGTAAGTCTGAGCTGTTTCAACTGAAAGAAACTTGCACTGAATGATCTTAAAATATATCAGTGCCTTTGTTTTGTCTCAAGATGCACTCCAGTAATGTTTTTTTTTCTAAGTATGTTTATAAAAATTACTTAAATGTCCTAATTGAACTATGGCCTAATCCTGGCTTAGTCTAAGCCCTGTCTGTGAAACCAGGCCTAAGAGATCTCCTCTATTAATCTTATGCAAAAATACACATAACACAATTTCAACATTCACTCTCCTTAACAATCTGAAGCAAAGCATACTGAGAAAACAAAATACGCCGTAACTCATTCAGTTTGAACTTTTAGTAGTATTTGAGAAAAATGTACTTGTTTCATTTAGTAAATTTGATTGTTAGGTTTTATAATAAGTTGAAGAAAAATTCTGTTGCTAGCTGTTTAAATACTCTCAACCCTCTCAGTTCCCTCATCTTTTCCCAGATACTATGTGCTGTTTAATTTGGCCTCTCTCTCACTTTCCTATCTAGTCTAGACAGACAAACACTGCCCAGAATCTGTGCTCCTGGGACAGCTTTTCTGTATACAGCAGTTATAATGTAAAACCAATTCTGTTACTGGAGGTTGGTTAATCATGTAAAAGGTTTGGACAGCTGTATGTGACAAAAATGAGAATTGAGCACAGCTTTCCAAGGTAATAACTATGAACGTAATAATTACATCAAAATATTGCTGCTTAAAATGATGTGGTAATAGTGAATTCAGTCCATTTTCCAACAAACAGGACAAACATTTTGTTTATATTTCCAGACCACCACTCATATATAATTTATTGTAAAAAAAAAAAAAAAGAAAAAAGAAAAAAAAAGAACATAAAGCACTAGTATGATTTGAATCTTCAAAGAGAAACATCACTTTTTTGATACACTAGTCTGGTTGTGTAACCCTCTAAAACCTTTTACAATAAAACAAAACAAAGCTATTACATTTATACTCTATCATATATAATGTACATATAACAGATATGAAAAAAAAAAACTGCAAGTCTGAATTTAAAATATACCAAAATCTACTGCTTTCTGTTCATTTGCAGCAATCTGTCATTCAATCTATCATTAAGTTAAAGCAAAAGGTGGAATCTCACCAGAACTGGCATTTCCCATGATGCTTTTCCCTTATCTTAGTGATGTTACTTAAAGAGCAAATGTTCACAAGACAGGCAGCTATGAAGTGAAGGAATGATTTTCAGTCAGCATTATGGGGCCAGCACATGCTTGTGAACTAGACTGAACTATATCTAGCTGATTCACTATAGTCAGTCACCATGACCCCCTCCTCTATCACTCACAGTCTTAGTGTTGACATTAGAGGCTCCACGGCTGCAAGAAATGAGCCTTCAAACTCCTGGTCTGAGAAGCGGGTGACGGACAGACGCGCCCGGCGTCGGATCTCTAATCGAGCTGCAGGAGTCATAGAAAGGATTCGTTCCATGGCATCTGCATAACTGTCTTCATCGTCTGCCAGGAAGCCAGTTGGACCATTATCATAAGGAACTACAATGTCCAACTTCGGACCACCGGATTTGTGAGCCAGAATGATTGTTCCTGCAGCCATACACTCCACTACACCTGTGGACATGTGGAAGAAGATGAGAATTTCTCAGTGTAATGGTCATGGAAATGCTTAATTAGTTGGTAATTAGTAAATGGCAATTAGTTAACTAAAACCCTAAACAAACATTTTTGTTACCATAAATAAATAAATATATATATTAGCTAATTGCCAATAACATGGCAACATTTCTTATTTTTATTTAGTTTAACTTAAAGGACTACAATTACTAAAACGAAACAAAATACAAATAATACAAACTATACAGGCATTTAAAAAAATATATATAAAAATGACAAAAACAACTACATAACTAAAAATAAAATGAAAGAGATTAACAGAAAATATAAAACGAAATTAATTCAAAATATTAACAAAAACTAAAATGTAACATCAACGATACCAAAATATATTACTATTAGCTATATATATATATTAGCTAATTGCCAAGGCAACAACACTTCTTATTTTCATTTAGTTTAACTTAAAGGACTAAAAATAAAGTAAACTAAAACTAATAAATAAAAATAAATAAAAACTATAAAGGCATTTAAAGAAATATATATATATATATATATATATATATATATATATATATATATATATATATATATATATACACACACACAGGTGCATCTCAATAAATTAGAATGTTGTGAAAAAGTTCATTTTTTCTTGTAAGTTATTTCAAAAAGTGAAACTTTCATATATTTTAGATTCATTGCATGTAAAACATTTCCAAAGTTTTTTTGTTTTAATTTTGATGATTAGAGCTTACAGCTCATGAAAGTCAAAAATCAGTATCTCAAAATATTAGAATATTTATATTTGAGTTTCAATTAATGACCATCCCTACAGTATAAATTCCGGGTATCTCTTGTTCTTTGAAACCACAATAATGGAGAAGACTGCTGACTTGGCAATGATCCAGAAGACGAACATTGACGCCCTCCACAAAGAGGGTAAGTCACAGAGGGTCATTACTGAAAGGTGTGGCTGTTTACACGGTGCTGTATCAAAGCATAATAAATGCAAAGTTGAATGGAAGGAAGAATTTGGGTAGGAAAAGGTGCACAAGCAACAGGGATGACTGCAAGCTTGAGTACTGACAGTACAGAATACTGTCAAGCAAAGCTGATTCAAACACTTGTGAAAGCTTCACAAGGAGCGGACTGAAGCTGGAGTCAGTGCATCAAGAGTCACCACGCTCAAATGTCTTCAGGAAAAGGGCTACCAAACCACTTCTGAACCAGAGACAACGTCAGAAGCGTCTTACCTGGGCTGTGGAGAAAAAGAACTGGACTGTTGCTCAGTGGTCCAAAGTCCTCTTTTCAGATGAAAGTAAATTTTGTTTTTCATTTGGAAATCAAGGTCCCAGAGTCTGGAGGAAGAGTGGAGAGGCACAGAATCCATGTTGCTTGAAGTTCAGTGTGAAGTTTCCACAGTCTGTGATGATTTGGGCTGCCATGTCATCTCTGGTGTTGGTCCACTGTGTTTTCTGAAGTCCACAATCAACACAGCAATCTACCAGAAAATTTTAGTGCACTTCATGCTTCCTTCTGCTGACAAGCTTTATGGAGATGCTGATTTCATTTTCCAGCAGGACTTGGCACCTGCCCGCACTGCCGAAGGTACCAAAAGCTGGTTCAATGACCATGGTGTTACTGTGCTTGATTGGCCAGCAAACTCGCCTGACCTGAACCCCATAGAGAATCTATGGGGTATTGTCAAGAGGAAAATGAGAAACAAGAGACCAAAAAATGCAGATGAGCTGAAGGCCACTGTCAAAGAAACCTGGGCTTCCATACCACCTCAGCAGTGCCACAAACTGATCACCTCCATGCCACGCCGAATTGAGGCAGTAATTAAAGCAAAAGGAGCCCCTACCAAGTACTGAGTACATATACATATACATACTTTCCAGAAGGCCAACAGTTCACTAAAAATGTTTTTTTTAATTGGTCTTATGAAGTATTCTAATTTGTTGAGATAGTGAATTGGTGGGTTTTTGTTAAATGTGAGCCTAAATCATCACAATTAAAAGAACCAAAGACTTAAACTACTTCAGTCTGTGTGCATTGAATTTATTTAATACACGAGTTTCACAATTTGAGTTGAGTGCATGAAATAAATGAACTTTCCCACGACATTCTAATTTATTGAGATGCACCTGTATATATATATATATATATATATATATATATATATATATATATATATATATATATATATATATATATAAATAAATAAATGTCAAAAATGAAAAAAAAAAAAAAACTCAAATGAAAGAGATTAACAGAAAATATAAAATGAAATCTAATTCAAAATATTACCGAAAACTAAAACGTAATATCAGTGATGGTAAAATAACACTGGCAAATATGCACTGTGGACAAAAATAATCTTTGCCAATTTCAATTATTTCTGACAAAAAAAAATAAATTATAATGTATAATATGTATAATGTGTATTAATCTATTATATTTCAAATTTTTATAAAATATTGTTTTAATTCAATTTTACTAAATAATTTATCTAATGTAACATTTTAATTAAATTAAAAAAAAAACAATTTATTGTATAATATTTAATAATTTATTACTTGTTCCATGAACAATCCACCATCTTTTTGTTTTTATTTTTTAAAGTAATCTGTATAGTGTTTTGAGATTTTGCTGAGAGCACGATATTTCTTACCAATACCGAAATGTTCATTCCACATTGTGTGCAGCCCGATTGTGGCGTCTGTTAAATCTTTCTTCAGTTCTTCAAATGGGATATTGAGTTTAAACTCCACCTTATCTGCCACACCCAGATCCAGACACAATCCCTTCAGCATCTGTACCCTGTCTTCATCTTCCTGGTTACGACATCCACCTATCAACACCAGCTTCACGGTCTCTTGCCCGGCTGACTCCACCCCCTTCCTGTCCAGAAGCTTTCTAAAAGTCTTGATCTGCAGCTGATGGTCTTTTTCAGGCCGGAACTGACCCACGGAGACCACAGAGTGACACTTCTTTCTCTCCTTCTCTTCATCTTCATCCCCAATAGGGACGTCCAGGAAGGCCTGAACGTCACATGGTGGATAGACCACACTGGTGCGGTTAGGAGCGCGCCACAGAGCCAGAATGTGACCTAAAGTCCAGGTGGAATTTACCATGACTACGTCACTACAGGAGCCGGCCAGGCCATACAGCAGCGCAAAGACACAGTAGTAAATCACTTTGATGGCACTCAGTACAGGGTTACTGGAGATGTAGTCTGCATTATTGAACCTAGAATGAAGATATAAGAATGCATATATGGAATTATATGTCAGATTTCTATAGGCCAATTATACTGTATATACACCACCGTTCAAAAGCTTGGGGTCAGTAAGAATTTTATGTTTTTGTAAGAAGTCACCAAGGCTGCATTTATGTCTTCAACAATACAGTAAAACAGTAATATGACGAAATATTATTACAATTTAAAAGAACCGTACTGATATTTTAAAACGCGATGTGATGCAAAGCTGAATTTTCAGTCTTTAGTGTCACATGATCCTTCAGAAATCATTCTAATATGCTCTCTCTATTCTATTTCTATTCACTCTCGAAGTAGCAGTGTTTGACATAGTGATAACCATAGCAACAGACGGGACAAAATACGTGAAAATGTGCATTAAGACTAGAGCACCCTCACTAATTTCAGAAGCACACTCAGTGACTATTTCTGGAACCTGGTTGTTACGCTTTTATTGTAAAACTAAAAAAAAACTCAATTCATAAAAAGAACAATGTATATTTAAATGCACACGTCCAGTTTTGTGTGAGTGAAGGGAATCCGCTTGCGCGTGGAGAGATTCGTGCTCGCACATTACATGGATCGCGTAACATTATGCTCTCTCTACATTTGTCATTAAGATCACGCTAGAAGAGAAGAAAGCGGCCCTAGGCAGCTGCCTACACATGCCAGGATCCGCCACTGCCAGATGCAGTTAGAAATTTACTAAAAACAAGCCTATCGCAAGACATCTGGTAGGGGGGGCACCTGGGGTGGCCAGCCAAATTTCAAGGGGGGCCGGTGCCACCTCTATCCACCACATAGACACGCCCCTGCTGACCCCAAAGGTTTGAAATGTAGTGTATGTAAATATAATTATACAAATTCATGCAACATACATAACAACTGGAAAACATACTGCAAGAGATGTATTTATGAGCCAAAAAAAATTCTTATCAGAAAACTAATGCCATCATGAATCATAATGGTTCAAGACAACATGAAGCGACATTTAGAACACGTTTTACTACTGTAATGTGACGTATTGTTTGAATGAAAAAGAATATTTAACAAAAAAAAGGGAGTATTAAATTTCCAGTGGTCATTTACTGGCTAAGGAATGTTTTTCATGCATAATTTCTACCTGAAAAAAAATTTTAGAGGTTGGCATAATTACAAAAATGTATAATCATAACAATGGCCATGAAGTTTTAAGATTTTATTAATTTGCATGACTTTTTTTCCCAGGGCTAGAAATCACACTTCAAATTAGGCTTCCTCATATATCCAGGATTTCAAGTGGGATTTAAATTTTTTTTTTTAAATGCTGAGGGGGTGAATTAAAATACAGAATACCATTATTTTTATACATTTTATTTTGTCTAATTTAAAAAAAATTATTTATACTGAAGCCCTGTTGTAAGTTGGTTTAGAACTACTGCACTAATTCATTATGCAAAATAAGACCAAAAATTTATTCATTAACAAAGTAAATATGATCAGATTTGAACTGAAATGGAATCATTATAGAGTTCTTTTAACCTCTACATCAGCCACAAACCTAAGCTTTTAAGTCACTAAACATTAAACATTTACATTTAATTCAATAACAATAATGTGACTTTCTTGACTAACCTTGGGTTTCTTTCTCGAACCACTGACAGCATATCAGTGCTGATGGTTGGGTAGTGCACATAGCTTCCCACATGACAGCCACCCAGATAACGGAACACAGGTAGGGTGAAGGCATAGCCCATTGAGTCAATGTAGAGGTCTGGAACAAACTCAGTCAAAGCCTCCCACCCCAGGAAGATGGAGCCCACGCTCTGCCCCAGAAGGGTGAAGTGTGGGTAAAGTTTGGCCTCCACCAGGAGACGATGTTTCAGGAACACAAACTTAACGGCTCGGGGGAGTCTGATGTTGAAGCGCCGCCGCGCTCCATCCAAAATCTCTTCTGCTGTCACACCCTGATCACCTGTGTAAACCACGAAGGAAACATCTTGATACCTGCGTAAATATAGGGGATTAAATAGGGTATGAATCCAGAATGTTTGTTATTGTTTTGTTCATTCTTTTGTTAAGTGCATGCTGAAGCCCAGCCCTGCTGATTTAAGCATTCAAGAGTTCAGTCAAATACAGAAATTAATACATTTATATAAGGGTCAGTGACATGCCATGTGTAGCACGTGACCTACAATCTAATAAACAAACCACTTTCTAATACCTTGGACCAGATCAGAAGACTATGTTCACTCTTGAGCCAGCGTTGCAGCAAGACAAGGGAAATAACCACAGAAGACAGTTATAGTTGAAAAGGTAAGTACTTTTCTTTTGTATTTCTTTGTATTACTTGTTTGCGTTGGGAAAACAATAACAACAAAAGGGGAAAAAACAAATGACAACTCCAAAACAAATTTCAAAGTAAAAGAGACCCCTTTTTAATTAGCTTATTGAAATAAAGAGGTTTGAGTCAGACAAGGACTCTGTGTGTGTTATTTAGTTATGTAGTTAACTCTTTGGTTCGTTTATTAGTTCTTTACTTAGTTCTGGTACTCCTTATTTACTCAGTTTCAATCCCAGCTTGGTTTGGTTTGTAGGTACCTTTAGACAACTGCGTTTCTTTTCACATAAATGGTATAACCAGTTCACATTCAAACCCAAATTACAGTTATATGACTCAATAACCCTTGTATTTCCTTTTTTTTCTCAGGACAATTTCAATAAAAGATGGGGGGGGGGGACCCAAAACAAAATAAACAGCAGTTTGGACGATGGATTTCGGATAAATGTCTGATGACACTCAAATCAGAGTTCCTTTCGATTAAATGTCTTTGATGGAAATGATGCAAATAAACAGGAGTTTAGCTCAGTTCAGTGTCCTTCGTACTCCTGTTTCAGTGTCCAGTTAAAGTACGCAGATACGCAAATTTCGAGATGAAAAAGGGGGAAAAAAAACAGTTCTTGTCCACAGTTGTGATACTATCCAGGGAAAGGGAGAGAAGAAAAATGAATACGTGTGGTCCTACCACTTCGATGTAACATGAAATGTTGTCTAAGCTCAGAGAAAACCAGGTTGGCCCGCCAGTTTCCACCAATGTTGAGGACTCTTCGTTGATGGCAGAAACAGTTCTAACTCAGAACTCCAAGAAACTCCTCATTCAATGGCAAGAGAGATAAGGAAGGACAAAATAGAGAAAAGGGAGAAGAGAGGGGGAAAAAAAAAACCCCAACCAAGAATAGATTGATAATGATTAGAAATCATCTCCGATGAATCAAGGAAAATCTGTTTTATGCAGTTTCCGTCAGATCAATCAGCTCATCTTCTCGTTTAATTTTCTTAACTTTAGAACTGCAACCGACACGCATCACTGCTACAGCGGCCATTTCACTTCACTCCGTGACGAGAGACTGTTCTCCTCTATTTAGCGCTAGAGATGACGCAACCCACTAAGGGCGGAGCTATTCTTAATTGTTCAATTTAATTTATTTTCTAGTTTGTGACATTTACTACATTTCTTCAGCAGTATTTGATTTCTAAAACCTTAAAAAAAAATTATAATAAAATATATTATATGTGCATTACAATAATTCTTTTTTTTCCTTTCTTTTACAGGTTTAATATGGGCTTTAGTAACCTTGGTTACACATGCTCACTTCGCTGTCCCAGGCAAATTCAAATGATAAGACTAGCTTTTAAATTAAAACATGTCTAGGGATTCAACTACACAGTCTTAACCTATATAATGTATAAAAAAAAAATCATTAACTTTTATATTTTATGACAATATTATTCTTAAGAGATTCAAAATATCAACTGTTCACTCTTAAAATAAAAAAGACAATTTCTATAAATATATAAAATAAACAAATATATCTTTCCATTGAGCATACACCAGGTAATAATAAGGGAAAAAACATTGCAGTAATCCAGGGACAAGGACTTGTGTAAAAAGAAAGCAAAGAAAGTTTGTTTGTTTTTCTTTTTGGTTCCAAATACACTGTGGTGTAAATTTCCATGTTTTGTAGGACAGAATTTAATATTATATATTACTAAATAATGTTCTGTATGTATTTTATACATTACATTATATTATTTTTTAAACTGTGTATTATACATTTCACCTGAAATATAATGTTAAGTTGCATATTAGTAGAGGTCAATGTAAATATTTTTTGAAAGTCAAGTAACAAGGTTCTAGTCATGCTGATAACATTATAGTTAGCCATGATAATTTTACAATAAATTTTACAAGAAGTCTTCTGACTACGTAATACTTGCCAGTCATTATTAGTTATATATGGAATAATTATAATTAGGTAAATATTTTGTATGACCTTTTTAGAGACTTCAAGCTTATGAAATATACACATAACACAACTTTAATATCATATAAAATGATTTAAATTTTGGATTACTGTTTATTACATGTATTATTTATATTTTTTTGCATGCTTTCACTTCCTATTTGTCACTGACCCATAAATGTCTGGCCAAATAAATGGCACACTCTTAAGAGCTGAAATATCTGACCTGTTTTGAAGAGCACGTAAAGCACACCACAGCACTCTCTCTCCTCCTCCTCCTGCATTGCAGTACGGGTGGAAGAAGGCCACGGCGGGACGGCCGTCCTGAGCTCTCCTGCTCTTCCTCTTCATCTGCAGCCAGGTTCTCACTCCCATGATGAAGAGGAAGAGGATGGCTGTCAGGACAAGACTCAGATAGAAACATGACAACAGCAGTGACCACAGTAACCTGTGGAAGGCAAAAACCACACACAATTATCCATCTTTCTAATTAATATCAGTTTACATACAACGTTTCATATCAAAATGCATAATCAACTATAAATAGGTCTTAAAAGTCAGTACATGATTAGACAAGATCTCAAAACTAATTCTAAATGTACATTGTTACAGCTTTTCTTGTAATATTTTAACAAGTTCTATGTCTCCTCTAAATTATTTTATTTTATACTGATATATATGAATCAGTATGAGACAAATGAGTGATACAGGTGAATAGCTTGTTTCCTTTAACAAGAACAGAAATTATATTGGCTCCAATTTCACTTGGGAACGTCTAAACCATTAAAATAATACAAAACTGCAGATTAATATACATAAATGTTTAAAAAAATAAAAAAATTATTGATTCCTTCATTCATTCATTAAAACAGAAAATGAACTGAGCAAGTAATTTTATTAAACATTCGTCCTGTAGCAACAAGAGTTCAGTGGAGTTCACTTATCAGGCATCGGCTTTAAAATCTACACAATGAATAAATAATTTACAATGTTTACCTGATTAAATCGCACAGACAGAAAGACAGGTGATCGTGCGCTGACATCTTCCTCAAAGATGACAACACAACACGTCTCTCGTCTCGTCACAACCCGGAAGCGCTTACCACTGGTCGGATGTTGATTTTCTTCTTCTTCTGGCGTTTTAATGGCTGTTGGCAAACGCCATTTTCGCCATCTACTGGTCTGGAGCCTAAATGATAATCTGGTTTATTAAAATAATAATAATAATAATAATAATTGCCATATGCTGCCACCTAGTGTTAAGGTTTAATTTATGGTTGAGTTCTAGTCTATGTGTTTTGCTAATCGCAGAGAAAGAATGTTCTCCTTAACAGTTGAGATGACAAGACACCGTTTGTTTTCTGATCATAGGCCTACTTATTTTTTTATTATTTATTTTTTTAAATGATACAGCAGTTCTTATAAATAATATTTTATAAACAACCATTTGGAATGTTTTAAAATATAATCTACACAGAGCTAATGCAAAGTAAATTTTAACCAGCAAACAAACAGTTCTAGATCAATACTGGCCTCGTACCTTGTCTACATTATTGCACAAACTATTGGGAGACAGAACAAAAACATGAGGCCCCCAGTACAACTGGTTTACTTAATATGTTTTAACATCTTCCTTGAGAAGTGTATCTGCAAATCGGAACAGTAAGTCATATTTTTCCTAAAATTATGCATTGTACAATCATCTATATAAGTTGATGCTGTAGAAACACCCAAGACTGAAATCAGATCTCTGTTGTACGTCAGCATTAACTTATTGTAATCAATGTAAAACCTCACTATAAACAATAAAAGGTCAAAAACATTACCTGCTGTAGAAAAATGGGAACATGCAGTAGGATTTGTTTTTTATTTAACATTTAAAACTATTTTCTTGGGTAAAAGAATAATAATAGATAGTGTTTGTATCTCCATTAGGCTAAATGTGAATATATAACATTGTTGATTCACGATTACTGCAAGTAGAATAGCACATGATGTTAAAGATTGTAATAAACAGAAAATGGTACATTCTTTGCTGAAGTGTTTATTGTGAATAGTTATGTGCAATTATGTAGTATAAGTAGTTATATATCAAAAACATTTGCATATGATGAGAAATTTTCTTAGAAAAAATAGATAAATAAAATTAAAATGTAAACTCAGAATTATGAGAAAAAAGTCAGAATTGCTAGATATAAGAATATATCTATTATAATATAATATAATATAATATATTATATTATATTATATTATATTATATTATATTACAACCAGAATTCCAGAAATGTTGGGACGTTTTTTAAAATTTGAATAAAATGAAAACTAAAAGACTTTCAAATCACATGAGCCAATATTTTATTCACAATAGAACATACAGAACATAACAAATGTTTAAACGGAGAAATTTTACACATTTATTTGTGTAAAGATTTAGGAATACTTTAAAAACAATGTTCCTCAGCGTCAAATTCCAAAGGCTTTGCAAATCTCATCATCTACAGTGCATAACATCATCAAAAGAAAAGAAACTGGAGAAATCTCTGTGCGTAAGGGACAAGGCCGAAGACCTTTGTTGGATGCCCGTGGTCTTCGGGCCCTCAGACGACACTGCATCACTCATCGGCATGATTCTGTCATTGACATTACTAAATGGGCCCAGGAATACTTCCAGAAACCACTGTCGGTAAACACAATCCGCCATGCCATCTGCAGATGCCAACTAAAGCTCTATCATGCAAAAAGGAAGTGTGAACATATGTGAACATGGTCCAGAAGCGCTGTCGTGTCCTGTGGGCCAAGGCTCATTTAAAATGGACTGTTTCAAAGTGGAAAAGTGTTCTATGGTCAGACGAGTCCAAATTTGACATTCTTGTTGGAAATCACGGATGCCGTGTCCTCTGGGCTAAAGAGGAGGGAGATCTTCCAGCGTGTTATCAGCGTTCAGTTCAAAAGCAGCATCTCTGATGGTATGGGGTGCATAAGAGCATACAGTATGGACAGCTTGCATGTTTTGGAAGGCACTATGAATGCTGAAAGGTATATAAAGGTTTTAGAGCAACATATGCTCCCCTCCAGACAATGGCTGTTTCAGAGAAGGCCTTGTGTATTTCAGCAAGACAATGCAAAACCACATACTGCAGCTATTACAACAGCATGGCTTCATAGTAGAAGAGTCCGGGTGCTGAATTGGCCTGCATGCGGTCCAGATCTTTCACCTATAGAGAACATTTGGCGCATTATTAAACAAAAAATATGTCAAAGACGACCACAAACTCTTCAGCAGCTGGAAACCTACATCAGGCAAAAATGGGACCAAATTCCAACACCAAAACTCCAGAAACTCATAACCTCGATGCCCAGACATCTTCAAACTGTTTTGAAAAGAAGAGGAGATGCTACACCATGGTAAACATGCCCCTGTCCCAACTATTTTGAGACCTGTCGCAGGCATCAAATTTGAAATGAGCTCATTTTGTGCTAAAAATTTTAAAATTTCTCAGTTTAAACATTTGTTATGTTATCTACGTTCTATTGTGAATAAAATATTGGCTCATGTGATTTGAAATTCTTTTAGTTTTCATTTTATTCAAATTTAAAAAACATCCCAACATTTCCCGAGTTCGGGTTTTATGATATCTACATATATACACATTATATATATATATATATATAAATATATATATATTTGATTTTACAATAAATGACTGCAGCTGTTTCTTCACACACAGTGACCAGGTTTTGTCCATCACTGTATCCACACAGGAACACGTGGACACAGTGCAAAACTTAACAAGTCACAATGAGGTAATAGGGTATTTGTTGACAATTATTGACTGGCATTCTGTCAGAGCATGACTGTGAATATCAAATTTGCTAAGAGATGTAATATCTTCTGTAGATTCTGAGTTAAGTCAAGTAAGAATGATTTTACAAATAGCCTTCACAATATTTGCTGTTCATTGATTTGGTTTATTGAACTGACACTCAGGCTGGGCCTGTGAGTTTCAACTAAGATCTATTCTCATCTTCTGTTCTTGTTCAGACAGAATTGTGGCAGCCTGCTTCAGCCATTTACATTACAACAAACTCTGAGGTTCACCTTTACATTCGGTCAACGAGTGTAGAGTTTGTCACTGAACTCCTACGCAAACATGGCATTACTTATAGGTAAGTAAAGCTGGTTAATTTGGTGGAATGAAGACTATATGAACCTTTAACCATCTTGTTGTGTTGGGGTCAATTTGACCCACAATTGATTAATTGCTTGAAAATTGGATATACTATTTATTTCTTTTTTATATTTATTTTCATTAAGGGTTATGAATGCAAAGTTTTGTTACAGCTTTTGTGTTGGGGTTATTTTAACACCCCACCCCCCACCCCCTTTGACCACCATTGTTTTCTATGCAGTCTGCCAAAAATCAACTCTGTGAGGTATTCAATTCAGTCCAATACCAGTGGCATTGGTATTTAACGTTAGATACTGTTTATACTTACTTGTAGTTATTTGTACCTCAGTCACTAAATATACATAGGCCTATTAAGTAACTAACTAATGAATTTTGGTCATACAAATATGTGGATCAAATTGTAACAATAAATAACACAATAAAAATAGATGGGATTTATTATATAACTCACACATTACAAGCTTTTGACAAGCTACAAGAGTTTTTTTTGTTTTGTTTTGTTTTGGTTTTTGGTTTACATGAATCTATAGGGGTTTTTTAGTGTAAATATTTGAAGATTTAGTGATCTTTTGCATGAAAACTAATTGGGGGGGGGGGGGTTCAATTTTTTTTCCAACATTAAAGTAGCACCCGGATTTCAGGAGGGTTATGGTAACTTTTTTAGAACAAGTGTTATTCACATTTATATTTACTACTTTTATTACCTAAAAGATGCATATGTTGACAAGCAACTCCTTGATTCATAAGACTCAATTTGTGCTTTTGATATTTTTGCAGAATGCTTTTGGAAAACACACCAGCACTAATTGAGATGCAGACCAAAAACGATACATCAGATCCCCGGAGTGGAGGCGTATTTTATGAGAGATATCATTCTTTAGAAGACGTAAGCTGACAAAAATGAGAAAATTCACATTTGCATTTGTTTAACTGAAAAAATTTATTTACAAAATCATACACAATTTGACCAAACTTTTGTCTCAGATCTATTACTGGATAAACAAGACCAAGCAAGACCATTCAGACATGGTGAAAGTTATTCTTATTGGGTCATCTTCTGAAAAACGACCACTCTATGTTCTAAAGGTACTCTCATAGCGTCGCTTGAATGTCTTTTTTAGAACACATTACAGACACGTTCATAGTTAAAATGTCTGTTTGTCTGTCATCATGCTGCAGCTTTCCGGCAGGAGGGATGAGGTGAAGAGGGCCATGTGGATTGACTGTGGTATTCATGCACGGGAGTGGATTGCTCCAGCCTTTTGTATGTGGTTTGTCAATTATGTAAGTATAAAGGGTTTAATCCCCTTTCCGCATTATCTTAACCTAAGCTGTCATACAATGTGCTTTAAACCACACTTTCTTCATACTCAACTTCTTCTCCAACTTCTTTGTTCTTAACCAATTTCATCGTACAAACCTCTATTTTCCATTTGCACATGGTTGTTGCACATGTGTTGAAGTGTCCTACATCTGTTTGAGTTTGAATGTTTAAACTGTATATTAACTATATCTGTATCTTAAATGCAGATTTCAAGATCTTGGTTAATGCACTAGAGTGGCCGCATAGCATAGTTTTGGCCATGTTAGAAATTTAATTCAATGGATTCGTTTTTTTCTTTTCCAGGCAATAGCATTTTACAACCAGAACACTGAAATCACAGAAATTTTGAACAATATGGATGTTTACATCTTGACAGTCATGAACCCAGATGGATACAAGTACACATGGACAACAGTAATATGATAAAAACTATTATTATTATTATTATTATTATTATTGAAGTGTTGGAATTGTAGTAGTATGTAGTTGTGCATTTTAAATTTCCCTGAAATGTAAAAAAAAAAAAAACAGACTTGACTTTGCTTGATCCAAATTTAGCACAGTACTTATTCTAAAAATAATTCTAAAAGAGTCTTCATGGCTTTTATTTATTATTTATCCAAACAGGATCGTATGTGGAGGAAAAACCGCTCAAATAACAAAGACAGCGACTGTTTTGGAGCCGATCTGAACAGAAATTTTGATGCAAACTGGTGCAGTAGGTGCCAAATACTGGACCTTCATTTAAAAAAAAAGAAAGAAAAAGAAAAAAAAGCTGTGTCCCAATTTGTGTATGTACATGTATATTTTTGTTTTTGTGAAAAAAAAGTACATACTTTTGCGTGTGTAGCACAATAGTATAGGCACGTGTTGCGGACATACCACTTCATCATTATAATGTATTTATTAGACTGCTCTGTTGCTTAATTACATGCATCTTGTCACCATTTAAACTGCCCTGTCAATAATCTTGTCCCAGTTAACGTCATCCACATTTTGTTTTATTCCATTTCTACCATAATGGAATGAAATGAAGAGGCATGTTGATCTACCATGTATCTTTCATGCTGAGCACTCTCCTCATGCAGAAAAAAAGGAAACTGTACTGATAAATATTTTACATTGTCCATTACATTTACACATATTAATCATATTAAAACACGCACAATGCAGTGCAAAATTCAAAATACAGGTAAAACACCTGTAAATATTTAATATGAAAAAATTCATAGTACATTGTGCTCTATAATATGGATTTGTGTGCTTGGATAATGATGGACTTAAAAGTTACCCTTTCTCTACTGTTGCCCTTGCATATCCACCATGTTTGTAGTTTTTTTAGTCGTGTTTGTAGTTCTAATCAAATACTCATCCAACGCAATGGGTTATGGGCAATATTAACCGTTAAATGGTGCACGGATCTGCACTTCAAATTTTCACCGTACCTTTGGGATTCTTATTTCAACATATGAATTGGGACAGTCCAGTTCTAATTTTGAATACTATTTAGGACAGTTAGTATCCAAATTGGGACGCAGCAATACTGTTTTAACTTTACTTTTGAGGACATTTTAGTTTAGAACTGATATTTCTCCTGGTTTAATTCATCCACTGTGTTCTACAGCAGAGGGAGCCTCTGATAATCCATGTGATCCTACATATTGCGGTCAGTTCCCAGAGTCTGAACCAGAGACCCAGGCTGTGGCACGGTTCCTGCGCTCCCATAAAGACACAGTCAAGCTGTACCTCTCCATTCACTCCTACTCTCAGATGCTCCTGTTTCCTTACTCCTGTTCCTATGACGAGATTCCAAACCACAATGAGCTGGTGTGTGAGGTTAATGCAGGAGCATTTGTAGCAGGCCATACTAGTAAATAAAAGTTAAAAAATAACACTTATAAGCATATTTGTGTTTCTTTCTGACAGTTTGAACTTGTTAAGGAGGCCTCAACAAAGATACGCAGATATTACAGGAATAACTATAAATATGGTCCTGGTGCAAAGACCATTTGTAAGCTTCTGTCTGTTCTTAGAATACAACAATCTGTATTTGAACTTTTCCCTGTTTCTTTGTTATATAAATATTCTGTGTTTTTCTTTTATTTAGATTTAGCCCCAGGAGGATCTGATGACTGGGCGTATAATTTTGGGATAAAGTATTCCTTCACCTTTGAGCTTCAGGATCGTGGTCGATATGGGTTTCTTCTTCCTCCCAGCTTTATCCCTCAGGCCTGTAATGAGGCTCTGCTGGCAACAAAGGTCTTAGCCTTACATGTGATCAAGAAACTCAATGAAGAGCTTCCATAAACAACCTGAGCACACTATAACTTTTACTCTTGACTAAACTAAATGTGTACTTAAAATGTGCTAACAGCAATAGAGAAAATGCAATATTTGTAACAAATAATAGTAACAAATAAAACATTTTTTGAGAGCGAGGTTATTGTAAGTGTATCCTAACATATCAAGTAGCCTATCATAGTTTGTATACAGCTATTTGTACCAAAATAAAACACTGGCATCTTGATACTGGCCTCTAAATTGTCATGTTAACACTTTGTTTCCTTTGCGTTTTGAAACATTTTAAATATAAAACTTAATTTACATACAAAGCACTATTACATACGGTTTGTGATGTAGCTGCTGTCAGATACACTTCACTGCTTCATCTTTCAGTAAAGTTTATTTGCAAACTCTCCATTACACTGAGGGTGGCCAACTTCAGAAAAGAAGATAAAGGACAATCATGGCTCTTTATAGGAAAATAAGGGACAGAATAAGGGACATTCAAAATATTTGTAGTGTAGTGTATGTCATTTCGACGTCTGCAGTTATGTGTATTAAAGGTGTATGAAAGGTTTTCAGACATATACACATTTGTTTTGTTTAACCTATTTATGCACAATTTAATTCTGTGTCATACCAAAAATAGCACACAAATATTATACCAAATTGTACCACTATAGAATTGTGACTGCGGTGGTGTAGTAACTTAAATATCATCAAGAAAATATTTTATTTTATTAAAAGAATCAAATTGTTTCATTTTTTCCACCATTAATCCTTTAATGCCTGATATGAAAATAACAGTCAAATATAACAATAATAATAACAACAGAAAAATTATTATTATTATTATTAATGGAAGAGTTTATAGAATCTTTAGACAAACAAGATATTTAAAACAATCTGAAGACCAGACCTCCAGTTTCCCATAATCCTCCTCTCCTCAGAGCTTCGAGAAGCTGTATATGTGTGGAGTTTGCGCTGTCTCGCAAGCATCATGACGGCGGCTAAGAGGAAGACCGCTTTGCAAGATTTTTGCATGTGATTAGGAGGTTATCCCCAATAGTCTGTGAAACTGGACTTGACGCATCATTCATATTCGGGTAAAGCGCTCGTTTGTATTTGTTCACGGCTTCTTCAGCAGCAGTTTCAGCGGGGTCTTTATGGAGGCTTGTGTTATCAGTGTAGGCCGCGCGGCACTTGAACGGCTCTCTACCGCGGCTCTCTACAAATGAATGACAGCTTAAACACGCAAATTATTAGTATTCTCCTTTATTAGTGAAATCTCGTATGCCGTACTAGTAGCTATAACTGTGATACTGTTAATGTGCGTTATAGAGAGAGGGGCAGACAGTCGCGTTTGTACAAATGTTAATAATGTAACGTTAGTGCTTGTGCTAATGTTTACAATGTTCGGGGATCCGCGGCCATGAGAAACAAGGAAATATCAGGGAAGTAGAACATAGTATTTATTTATTTATTTTATTATTCTTTTTTGAAAAGTCACGGAAATGTAATAAAATTTTAAACATCATGGGAATTTGTGTGGTGGTAGTAAATAGCTCTGCATGAAGGATCAAAAAGCATAATCATCCATTGGGCTGCATATAAATCTCAGGCTGTTTTTGATACTTTTGTGCACGAATAAGTAGAATATCATTGTGTATTTTTTTAATTGTAGTTATTAGATATAAATCTTACTCAGAAATCTGTTTAAAGTCTAATATTTAAAAAAAAATACATATGCGGTAATCATGAATGGCTGGAAAAGTCATGGACATCCATTGGTCAGGTGAAAAGTGTGGAAACCTACTCATTGAAGAACATAAAATACATAATCTGTATCTTATGCTGTAGACTGAGGTCGAGACCAATTCCAAGATCATATTGTCTGATAGAAATGTATATACCTTAAAAATGCAATACATCTGCCAAATGCAAAAATATAAATGTCTTGGTTGAGACAGAGTCCAAGACCATATTTTCTTGTTCTTGTCATGGAATTGGTCCTGACTCAAACTCAATGCTCTTTTGGTCTTGGTCTTGACTTTGACTCAAATGAGTACACAACTGCGTTCAGCTTCCTAATGCTGGTGCCTTGCTGTTTTTCTAATGCAGCCCTGCAGAATGTCCAAAATCAGGCGGAAGGTTACAGTGGAGAATTCGAAGACCATATCGGACAGCAGCAGTAGCACGACCACCCCCTCCCGCAGGCCCAGCGTGTTTGAGAGACTCGGGCCCAGCACGGCCAGTAATGCAGCAGAGGTAGGGATACTGGTCACCAACTGTTGTGCTTTAAAAACCTAGTGTGCTGCCTAACTAGACAGTATTACCTGTGTCTAGGTAGCTCACTTTGTTTTTGTAAAAGTGTATGAGTGAAAAAGAATGACCCCCATTTGCCTCCCATGCAGACTCATTGTAGAAACTGGTTAAAGACTGGGAACTGCAGTTACGGTAACACGTGTCGATACACACATGGAACCCCATCACGAGGAAAAGCCTTCTCTGGAACATTCAGCAGGTGCGAATCTATTGAAGAGATGCTGTTTTATAAGTGTACATGCTCCAATACCTGGCTGAATTCTTGACTTTCGACATGTGTGTCTGCTGTGCAGGTCAGCCGAGAGGCCCACTGGGGATCTCCGGGAGAGGATGAAGAATAAGAGACAGGATGTAGATGGTGACACACAGAAAAGAGATACAGACGAGCCCAC
>JAFVLL020034816.1:73265-109844 GCA_021397915.2 Tor tambroides | reverse complement strand
CTAATCAAAAATGACGTTTTGATACATTTATGGTAAGAAATTTACTAAATATCTTCATGGAACATGATCTTTACTTAATATCCTAATGATTTTTGCCATAAAAAAAAATTCGATAATTTTGACCCATACAGTGTATTTTTGGCTATTGATACAAATATACCCCAGCGACTTAAGACTGGTTTTGTGGTCCAGGGTCACATTTGTCACTGACCCATAAATGTCTGGCCAAATAAATGGCACACTCTTAAGAACTGAAATATCTGACCTGTTTTGAAGTGCACGTAAAGCACACCACAGCACTCTCTCTCCTCCTCCTCCTGCATTGCAGTATGGGTGGAAGAAGGCCACAGCGGGCCGGCCGTCCTGAGCCCTTCTGCTTTTCCTCTTCATCTGCAGCCAGGTTCTCACTCCCATGATGAAGAGGAAGAGGATGGCTGTCAGGACAAGACTCAGATAGAAGCATGGCAACAGTAGGGACCACAGCAACCTGTGGAAGGCAAAAACCACATACAATAATCCATCTTTCTAATTAATATGAGTTTACATACAATGTTTCCTATCAAAATGCACACTCAACTATAAATAGGCCTTAGACAAAATCTCAAAACTAATTCCAATGTACATTGTTACAGCTTTTTTGTAGTATTTTAACCACCTCTATATCTCGTCTAATTAATTTATTCTATACTCGTCTATATCTATTAATCAGTATCAGACAAATGAGTGACACATGTGAATAGCTTGTTTCCTTTAACATGAACAGAAAGTATATTAGCTCCAATTTCACTAGGGAATGTCTAAAGAATTTACATAATACAAAGCTGAAGATTAATATACATAAATGTTTGAAAAATACAAACAAATTGATTCCTTCATTCATTCATTCATTCAAACAGAAAATGAACTGAGCAAGTAATTTAATTAAACATTCGTCCTGTGGCAACAAGAGAGTTAAGTGGATTTCACTTATCAAGAATTGGCTTTAAAATCTACACAATTAATAAATTTGAAATGTTTACCTAATTATATCGCACAGACAGAGAGATAGGTGATCGTGCGCAGACATCTTCCTCAAATATGACAACACAACACGTCTCTCGTCACAACCCGGAAGCTCTTACCACTGGTCGGATGTTGTCTTTACTTCTTCTGGCGTTTTGCTGGCTGTTGGCAAACGACATTTTCGCCATCTATTGGACTGGAGCCTAAAGTGCCAATGGCTGCCACCTAGTGTTAAGGTTTAATTTATGGTTGAGTTCTAGCCTATGTGTTTTGCAAATCGCAGAGAAAGAATGTTCTTATTAACAGTTGAGATGAAATGACACCCTTTGTTTTCTGACTATACTTAATTTTAATGAATTTTAATGAAAATGATGCAGCAGTTCTCATGAATAATTTACAAACAACCATTTGGATTCTTTTGAAATATAATCTACACAGAGCTAATTCAAAGTAAAGTTTAACCAGCAAACAAACAGTTCTAGATCAATACTGGCCTCTTACCTTGTATACATTATTGCACAAACTATTGGGAGACAGAACAAAAACATGAGGCCCCTAATACAACTGGCTTACTTGATATGTTTTAACATCTTTCTTGAGAAGTGTATCTGCAAATCGGGACAGTAAGTCATATATTTTTCCTAAAATTATGCATTGTACAATCATAAGTTGATGCTGTAGAAACACCCAAGACTGTTGGATGTCAGCATTAGCTTATTCTAATCAATGTGAAACCTCACTTTAAACAATAAAAGATGAAAAACATTACCTGCAGTAGAAAAATGGGATCTCACGGTAGGATTTGTTTTTTTTTTATTTAACATTTAAAACTATCTTCTTGGGTAACAGAATAATAGATTCAGTGTTTTATTATTCCTATTAAATGTGGATATACAAACATTGTAGCTTCACGATTACTACCAAAAAAATGCTACAAATAGAATAGCACATGTTGTTAATAGTTGAGATGTTATGACAGCCAAAAATTTGAAATAAACAGAAAATGGAACATTCTTTGCTGAAATGTTTATTGTGAATAATTATGTGTAGTTAGGTAGTAATTAAGTAGTTATATATCAAAAGTATTTGCATATGATGAGAATTTTTCTTAGAAAAAAATAGATAAATATATCAATAAAACTGCAAAATGTAAACTCAGAATTATGAGGAAAAAAGTCAGAATTGCTAGATATAAGAACTTTATATGTCGTAAATCAGACTTTTTCTGATTGTGAGAATCAAAATCCATATTGCAAGATAAAAAAAAATTGCATTTAGCTTCTAATATTTTATATTATATTATATTATATTATATATGATATTACAATAAATGACTGCAGCTTCTCTCTTCACACACAGTGACCAGGTTTTGTCAATCACTGTATCCACACAGGAACATGTGGACACAGTGCAAATCTTAACAAGTCACAATGAGGTAAGACGGTATTGACATTTATTGACTGGCATTCTGTCAGAGGCTGATTTTGAACATCAAATTTGCTAAGAGATGTGATATAAGAAAGATTTTACAAATAGCCTTCACAATATTTGCTGTTCATTGATTTGATTTATTGAACTGACCCTCAGGCTGGTTCTGTGAGTTTCATCTAACATGTAAACTCATGTTTTGTTCTTGTTCAGACAGAATTGTGGCAGCCTGCTTCACCCATTTACATTACAACAAACTCTGAGGTTCACCTTTATATTCGGTCAACAAGTGTGGAGTTTGTCACTGAAATCCTACGCAAACATGGTATTACTTATAGGTAAGCAAAGCTGGTTCATTTGGTGGAATGAAGACTGTATGAACCTTTAAGCGTCTTGTTGTGTTGGGGTCAGTTAGACCTACAATTGTTTTTTTTAATTGCTTGAAAATTGGATGCACTATTTATTTCCTCTTGACATTTTGTGACATTTTTTCATTTAGGGTTATGAATGTGCATGCAAAGTTTTGACACATAGACATGTTTTGTAACAGTTTTTGTGTTGGGGTTATATTAACATCCCCCACCCCCTTTGACCCCCATTGTTTTCTATGCAGTTTGCCGAAAATCAACACTGTGAAGGATTCAGTTCAGTCCAATACCAGTGGTATTGGTATTTAATGTTAGATACTATTTATACTGACTTGTAGTTATTTGTACCTCAGTCGCTACAAGTGGTCATAATTAACTAATTTTGGACATACAAATATGTGGGTCAAATTGTAACAATAAATAGCACAATAAATATTTTTTTGGTTTACATGAATCTTTAGGTTTTTTTGTGTAAATATTTGCAGATTTTACCCTTTTTTTTGATGAAAACTAATGGAGGGGAGTCAATTTGATTCCAACATAAAAGTAGCACCACGATTTCAACATAACAGGAGTGTTACGGTAACTTTTTTAGAACATGTATTATGATTATTTAAATGTGTATTCACATTTATATTTACTACTTTTATTATCTAAAAGATGTCTGCATACACTCCCCTCCAAAAGTATTGGGACAGTGAGACCAATTCCTTTATTTTTGCTTTAGACTGAAAACATTTGGGTTTGACATCAAAAGATGAATATCAGACAAGAGATTTACATGCCGGCTTTTATTTCCAGGTATTTACATCTGGATCTGACACACAACTTAGAAGATATCACCTTTTGTTTGAACCTACCCATTTTTCATGTGAGCAAAAGTATTGGAACAGATAGAATTAACATAGATTAAAGTGAAAAAGACTTAATATTTATTTGCAAATCCTTTGCTTTCAATAACTGCATCAAGCCTGTGACCCACTGACATCACCAAACTTTTGCATTCTTCTTTTGGGATGCTTTTCCAGGCTTTCAGCGCAGCCTCTTTCAGTTGTTGTTTGTTTTGGGGGTTACCCCCTTCAGTCTCCTCTGTAGCAGGTAAAAGGCATGCGGTATAGGGTTTAAGTCTGAAGATTGACTTGGCCAGTCTAAAACCTTCCACTTCTTGCCCCTGATGAACTCCTTTGTTGTTTTGGCAGTGTGTTTTGGGTCATTATCTTGCTGCATGATGAAGGATCTCCCAATAAGTTTGGTTGCATCTTTCTTTAAATTGGCAGACAAAATGTTTCTGTAGACTTCTGAGTTCATTTTGCTGCTGCCATCATGTGTTACATCATCAATGAAGATTAATGAGCCCGTCCCAGAAGAAGCCATGCAAGCCCAAGCCATGACATTACCTCCACTGTGTTTCACAGATGAGCTTGTATGTTTGGGATCATGAGCAGATCCTTTCTTTCTCCAAACTTTAGCCTTTCCGTCACTTTGGTAAAGGTTAATCTTTGTCTCATCAGTCCATAAAACTTTGTCCCAGAATTTTTGAGGCTCATCTCTGTACTTTTTGGCAAATTCCAGCCTGGCCTTCCTATTCTTCTTGCTAATGAGTGGTTTGCATCTTCTGGTGTAGCCTCTGTACTTGTGATCATGAAGTCTTCTGCGAACAGTAGATTGTGATACCTTCACTCCTGCCCTCTGGAGGTTGTTGCTGATCTCACTTACAGTTGTTTTAGGGTCTTTCCTGACAGCTCTCACAATGTTTCTGTCATCAACTGCAGTTGTTTTCCTTGGTCTACCTGTTCGATGTCTGTTACTTAGTACACCAGTGGCTTCTTTCTTCTTCAGGACATTCCAAATGGTTGAAATGGCTGTGTGTGCAATGGCTCTGATTGATTTTCCTTCTTCTCTCAGCTTCACAATTGCTTGTTTTTCACCCATAGACAGCTCTCTGGTTTTCATGTTGGTTACACCTCTTAACTATAAATGCAGTTTGAACAGGCAAAACCCAAATCTGAAACTGAGCATAGACATTCAGTGCTAATTATTGTTTGAATAATCATTGTGATAGGACACACCTGGGCAACAAAATACACCTGTCAGTCACATGTTCCAGTACTTTTGCTCACATGAAAAATGGGTGGGTCCAAACAAAAGGTGATATCTTCTAAGTTGTGTGTCAGATCCAGATGTAAATACCTGGAAATAAAAGCCGGCATGTAAATCTCTTGTCTGATATTCATCTTTTGATGTCAAACCCAGATGTTTTCAGTCTACAGCAAAAATAAAGGAATTGGCCTCACTGTCCCAATACTTTTGGAGGGGAGTGTATGTTGAAAAGCAACTCCTTGATTCATAAGACTCAGTTTGTGCTTTTGATTTTTTTTGCAGAATGCTTTTGGAAAATACACCAGAACTGATTGAGATGCAGACCAGAAATGATACGTCAGATCCCCGGAGTGGAGGCGTGTTTTATGAGAGATATCATTCTTTAGAAGATGTAAGCTAACAAAAATAAGAAAATTCACCTCGACTTTTGCATTCGTTTAACTGAAAAATTTTCTTTTTAAAATCATACACAATTTGACAAAAGTTTTGTCTCAGATCTATTACTGGATAAACAAGACCACGCAAGACCATTCAGACATGGTGAAAGTAATTCTTATTGGGTCATCTTCTGAGAAACGACCACTCTATGTTCTGAAGGTACTCTCACTGTGTTAAGGTTGAATTATATACTAGAGATCAGAACATATTACAGACACATTCACAGTTAAAATGTGTCTGTTTGTCTGTCATGCTGCAGCTGTCAGGCAGGAGGGATGAGGTGAAGAGGGCCATGTGGATAGACTGTGGTATTCATGCGCGGGAGTGGATCGCTCCAGCCTTTTGCATGTGGTTTGTCAATTACGTAAGTATAAAGTGTTTCATCTCTTTTCAGCATTATCTTACCATACAGTGTGCTTTAAACTTTCTTCATACTTAACTTCTTCACTAACGTCTTTGTATTTAATCCATTTCACTTTACAAATCTCTATTTTCCATTTGTGCATGGTTTGGATTAAATCATGAGGCATTAAATTATTTCTTGAAGTGTCCTACATCTGTTTGAGCTTGCATGTTTAAACTGTATATTGTTTTGCCAATCTTTAATGCAGATTTCAAGATTATGGTTAGTGCACTAGAAGCCGCATAGCATAGTTTTGGCCATGTTCTTTGGGTCATTGTCCTATTAGAAATTTAATTAAATGGATTTGTTTTTTCTTTTCCAGGCACTAGCATTTTACAACCAGAACACTGAAATCACAGAGATTTTGAATAATATGGACGTTTACATCTTGACAGTCATGAACCCAGATGGATACAAGTACACATGGACAACAGTAATATGATGAAACTATTATTATTATTAAAGTGTTGGAATTGTAAAAGTACATGTAGTTGTGCATTTTAAATTTCCCTGAAATGTAAAAAAAGAAAAATTGACTTTTGCTTGATCCAAATTCAGCACAGTACTTGTTCTAAAAAGAATGTTAAAAGAGTCTTCATGGCTTTTATTTGTTATTTACCCAAACAGGATCGTATGTGGAGGAAAAACCGCTCAAATAACAAAGACAATGACTGTGCTGGAGCCGATCTGAACAGAAATTTTGATGCAAACTGGTGCAGTAGGTGCCAAATACTGGACCTTCGTTAAAAAAAAAAACAAAAGCTACGTCCCAATCTGCATATGTACTTTTTGTGAAGAAAAAGTACATACTGTTGTGTGTGTAGCAGAATAGTAGGCAAGCTTTGGGGACATACCACTTCGTCATTATAATATCTTTAATGTACTGCTCTGTATCTTAATTACATGCATCCTGTCACCATTTAAACTGCCCTGTCAATCATCTTGTCACAGTTAACATCATCCACATTTTGTTTCATTTCATTTCTACCAATTTTGGAATGAAATGAAGAGGCATGTTTTTCTGCCAGTCGTGTGTCATTCATGCTGAGAACTCACGCCAAAAAAAAAAAAAAAAAAACTGTACTGGTAAATGTTTTACATTGTCCATTACATTTACAGATATTAATCCTAAAACACACACGCAATGCAGTGCAAAATTCAAAATACAGGTAAAACACCTGTAAAAATTTAATACAAAAAGTTCATAGTAGATTGTGCCCTATTTTTTGGATTTTTTTAGAGTGTGTGTTTAGATAATGATGCATTTAAAAGTTACCCTTCCTCTACTTAACTGCTGTTCTTACATATTCACCATGTTTGTAGTTTTTTAGTCATGTTTGTAGTTCTAATCAAATCCTTATCCAACACAATGGGTTGTGGGCAATATTAGCTGTTAAAGTGTGCACGAATCTGCACTTCAAATTTTCACTGGAAATAGTAAACTATCCAGGTGCCTTTGGGATACTCATTTCAACATACAAATTGGGACAGACCAGTTCTAATTTCGAATACTATTTAGGACAGTTAGTATAGTTAGGACAGTTAGTATACTGTTATAATTTTACTTTTGAGGAACTGATATTTCTCTTGGTTTAATTCATCCACTGTGTTCTACAGCAAAGGGAGCCTCCGATAATCCATGTGATCCTACATATTGTGGTCGGTTCCCAGAGTCTGAACCAGAGACCCAGGCTGTGGCACGGTTCCTCCGTTCCCATAAGGACACAGTCAAGCTGTACCTCTCCATTCACTCCTACTCTCAGATGCTCCTGTTTCCTTACTCCTGTTCCTATGATGATATTCCAAACCACAATGAGCTGGTGTGTGAAGTTAATGCATGAGCGTTTGTAGCAGGCCATGCTAGTAAATAATCAAAGTAAAAAAATCAATAAGCATATTTGTGTTTCTTTCTGACAGTTTGAACTTGTTAAGGAGGCCTCAACAAAAATACGCAGATATTACAGGAATAACTATAAATATGGTCCTGGAGCAAAAACCATTTGTAAGCTTTCTGTCTATTCTTAGAATACAGCAATAAGTATTTGATTGAATTTTTGCCTGTTTCTTTGTTATATAAATATTCTGTGGTTTTTTTCACTAGATTTAGCCCCAGGAGGATCTGATGACTGGGCGTATAATCTTGGGATAAAGTATTCCTTCACCTTTGAGCTTCAAGATCGTGGTCGATATGGGTTTCTTCTTCCTCCCAGCTTTATCCCTCAGGCCTGTAATGAGGCTTTGCTGGCAGCAAAGGTCATAGCCTTACATGTGATCAAGAAACTCAATGAAGAGCTTCCATAAACAACCTGAGCACACTATAACTTTCATTCTTGACTAAACAAAATGTGTTCTTAAAACGTGCTAACAGCAACAGTTAGTCAATAGTCACAATGGCATACATGTAACACATAATAATAATAATAATAATAATAATAATAATAATAAACAAATAAAACAGTTTTTTAGAGTGAGGTTATTGTTTTGTGTGTGTGTAGGTATGTCCTAATATACCACAGTAACTATTTTGTACCACAGTAAAACACTGCTATCTTGATATTGGCCTCTAAATTTTCTTGTTAATACTTTTAGTTTCCTCTGCACCTAAGAGTTTTGAAACATTATCTATATATAAAAACTTCATTTACAGACAAATCACTATGAAATTGTTTATGCACGGTTTGAGATGTAGCTGTTGTCAGATGTAAATACAGTTCACTGCTTCATCTTTCAATAAATGTTTATTTGCAAACTCTCCATTACACTGAGGGTGGCCAACTTCAGAAAAGGAAAATAAGGGACAGTCGTGGCTCTTCATAGGAAAATAACGGACAGAATAAGGGACACTCTAAATATTTGTACTGTAGTGTATGTCATTTCAGTGTCTGCAGTTAAGTATGTGTATAAAAGGTGTATAAAGGGTTTTCAGACTTGTACACATTTGTTTTGCCTAATCTATTTGTGTACAATTTAATTCTGGGTCATACCAAAAATAGTGCACAAACATTATACCAAATTGTACCACTACAGAGCTGTTACTGGTTAAGCAACTTGAATATCATCAACCTCTCTTAAAAAAATTTTATTTATGTGTTTTAATTAATTTTTTTTGTCAAGAATATAGATACATACATACAGCATAAAATTCTGAATGTCTGTGAAATGTCTGCCAAAGCATCTTTAAACAATGGTACTTAAAAATATTTAACTAAAATGTTGCAAAAAAAAAAAATCTGAATCAGCCATGAAAAATCATGATCAGTGCATCCCTAGAAAGGAAAGGTTCTGTGATTAAACATCTGTGAAACATTACACATCACCATAAAATGTGTCCTGTAAAAATGATGTTTGGAGAATTAAACCCAGAGGAATCGTGAAGAATCAGAGAGGGGGTCTGATCTCTTCCTTTTGTTTTGGGTGTTTAGGCAGTCAGAAGTTTTCATTTTCCTTATTCCTCTGTGTCTCTACATATCCTGGCTTCCTGGCCAGCAGGTGCACTGAATGCTCTAGTTCTGACCTCTGTGATATCTTGGTGAGAAGGTCCAGGCTGGTCATCATGTCTGGATGTCTCTCTAAAGCATACTAAAGGATTAAAGCCAATGGTGATGGAGTGACTTGGAGAATCTGAATGGTGGTCTGAGCTCCTCCTTTTGCTTTGGGTGTTTGGGCTGTCAGAAACATTCCTTTTTTTTGTTCCCCTCCTGCATTGACTCATTCTGGCTGAAATGGTCAGCAGGTACTCTGGCTTCACTGTTGTTGGAGTGAGAAGGTCCAGGCTGGATGTCTCTCCAAGTGATGCTAGAGAATAAAACCCAGAGGTGAGGAAGTGACTTGCAGATTACGAATCAGACTGGCGGTCTGATCTTTTCTTTTCGGTTCCCTGCTTTCAGACCTGCTAGAAGTTTTCCGTTCTCTCTTTGCAGCTTGCCTAATCTCTGCCTGGCTGCTCTGTTCAGTAAGTGCACTTGAAACAGTAGCTCTGGACTCTATGTTTTCTCGATCAGAAGGTCCAGTGACTTGTAGAATCTGAATCTCCTCTTTTTCAGTTCTCTGCTTTCTGTCCTGTCAGAATTCTCACTTTTTCTTTTAAAGTGTATCTGAGTACAAATAAAATCCTTGTTTCGTTCCTGAATAAATCAGGGTTTTTGAATGGTTTACGAACACACATAAAGTCCCTTACCGCCCTTACTGATGTCAAGTGCACTTAAATCGCTTACACTGTATTTTATAAGGTTGAATATTATTTATTTTAAATAAATTAAAGTTAAATAAAAATATAAAGTTATGTTAAAACTTTATTAATCATATGTATCATAATATTTTGAAAATTATAGTTTTGTGTTTAATAATAATAGCCTAATATTTCATGTCTGAATTGGAAATGTATAAAAAGATCAGACAAATCGTCTAATCTTCCTTCTCTTTTAGCCTATTCTACAAAAGCAAAAGAACAGAGTTAGAAAAGGTATACACTGCCATTACATATGCAGTACTGGAAAATTAACTACATTTGTATTTAAAGTTGTGTAGTAAAATATAGCCTTAGTTTACCTTAAATAATCAGCTTCATTTAAATGACGATTCCTCAGTCTGTAGATATCCATTCTAAATACATGATGATGTGTTCAATAATCTGCATTTCCAAAGAAAATATTTTATTTTATTAAAAGAATCAAATTGTTTCATTTTCCCACTATTAATATTTTAATGCCTGATATGAAATAACAGTAAGAGAAAAACTTATTATTATTATTATTATGAACGCTGGACAAAATTATAGTTGACTTTGTTTGGAATTCTAAAACTCACTTAATTAAAAAAGCGTTATGCTAGCTGATCGGGCTATGGGGGGTTTTGAGTTAGTGGATTTTTCCACTCTTAATAATTCATTTAAAGTTAAATGGATAAAGACATTTTTAAACAACCCCACATCCTGTTGGAATTTTATTCCAAATCATATTTAATTCAGCTGGAGGTTTACATTTTTTGTTGCGCTGCAACTTTGACATCTCTAAAATACCTTTAACTTTATCTAGTTTTCATAAACAGGCTTGGTCACTTATACATAATTACATTTTTTCTCCACATAGCTATTTTATTTGGAACAAAAAAATATTAAATATAAAAATAAATCTCTTTTTTTCGCAATTGGTTTGATAAAAATATACTTTTAGTCAGTCAACTTTTAGATGATCGGGGTGTCCTTTTTTACTTATGAACAGTTTATGCAAGCATTCTCTTTTCCAGTCACCCCGAGAGAATATGCCATTATTTTTGGAGCAATTGATTGTATTATACCTTTAGTCAAGTCTGGCCCTAAAGGTTGTTTAGACTCTCTTCTTTTTGACAACACTAACTTATTTGTTGACCAAGGACTTCTCAATACCATGTCAAACAAAGACATTTGTTCAATTATTAATAGATATCAGATTTCTTTACCTGCTTGTGTGAGTTTTTGGAATAACATACTGTATTTAGTGATATAGAATGGGAAGAGTTTTGGCTTCTTCGACAAAAATTCTTCTTATCTAATAAAGCTGTTGAAGTCTCTATCAAAATGATCCATAATTGCTATTCGGTAAACTACAAACTTGCTAAATTTAACAATAGTATTTCCCCCAATTGTTCCTTTTGCCTTCAGTCTGAAGAAACAATCAATCATTTGTTTTGGGACTGCTTATTGTAAAGTGTTTTGGGTTGACTTTTCCAATTTTGTTAAAAAATATTTATATCCAAATTTCTGTATAACCCCCAAAATTGTGTTTTTTGGTTACTCTTTGAATTTAGACCCTTCTCACTGCAAATTTATTATTAATCTATTGCTATTTCTTGCTAAATTTTACATTCATAAATGTAAATTTTCAAAGAAAACTCCTTATTTTTTTATTTTCAGGAAAGATTTTGATGTGTATGTAAATTCGTTAATAAACTCTAATAATTCTATTGCATGTAAGACTCTTTCATGGTGTAAGTCTTATAAGCTAACATAGTATGCTTTGGATTATTGTTTGTAACCCTCATTGTCTTTTGTTCTTTCTTTGTATTTGTTGTTCTGTTATTGCACAATAATAATAAAAAAAAAAAAAATAAAATAAAATCTGAAGACCAGACCTCCAGTTTCCCATAATCCTCCTCTCCTCAGTACTTCGGGAAGCTGTATGTGTGTGGAGTTTGCGCTGTCTCGCAAGCATCATGACGGCGGCTAAGAGGAAGACCGCTTTGCAAGATTTTTGCATGTGATTAGGAGGTTATCCCCAATAGTCTGTGAAACTGGACTTGACGCATCATTCATATTCGGGTAAAGCGCTTGTTGGTATTTGTTTACGGCTTCTTCAGCAGCAGTGTCAGCGGTGTCGTTATGGAGGCTTGTGCTATCAGTGTAGGCCGCTCGGCACTTGTACGGCTCTTACCGCGTCTCTGTACAAATGAATGACAGCTTAAAACACGCAAATCTTTAGTATTCTCCTTTTTAGTGAAATCTCACGTACCGTACAAGTAGCTATGACTGTGATACTGTTAATGCGCGTTATAGAGATAGGCAGGCAGTCGCATTTGTAAAAATGTGAACAATGTAGTGCTTGTGCTAATGTTTACAATCTTCGGGGATCCCGCGGTCATGAGAAACCAGGAATTATCAGGGAAGTTAGTATAAATAGTATATTTTTTTTAAATAAACATCATGGGAATTTGTGTGGTGGTAGTAAATATCTCTGTGTAGACAGAGGATCAGAAAACATGTGGCTGCATATAAATCTCAGGCTGTTTTGAATACTTTTGTGCACAAATAAGTAGAATATCATTGTGTATTTTTTTTTTAATTGTAGGTATTGCTACCTGATATAAATTTTCCTCTGAAATCTCTTTAAAATCTTTTTAAAAATACATATGCAGTAATCATGAACGGCTGGAAAATCATGGACAGTCATTGGTCAGGTGAAAAGTGTGGAAACCCACTCACTGAAGAACATAAAATACATAATCTGAATTTTACGCTGAGGTTGAGGCCAAGTCCAAGATCATATTGTCTGATAGAAATGTATATACCTTAAAAATGTAATGCAAGTCACCAAAGCATCTGCCAAATGCAAAAATGTAAATGTCTTTGTTGAGACCGAGCCCAACACCATAATTTTTCTTTGTCTTGTCATGGAATTGGTCTTGACTCAAACTCAGTGCTATTTTGTTCTCTGTTTTGACTTTGACCCAGATGAGTGGGTCTTGACTACAACATTGCATTCAGCTTCATAATGCTGGTGCCTTTTTTTTTGTTGCTGTTTTTCTAACACAGCCCTGCAGAATGTCCAAAATCAGGCGGAAGGTTACAGTGGAGAATTCGAAGACCATATCGGACAGCAGCAGTAGCACGACCACCCCCTCCCGCAGGCCCAGCGTGTTTGAGAGACTCGGGCCCAGCACGGCCAGTAATGCAGCAGAGGTAGGGATGCTGATCACCTGTTGTGGTGCTTTGAAAACCTAGTGAGCTGCCTAACAAGACAGTATTACCTGTGCATGGGTAGTAGCTCAATTTGTTTTTGTCAAAGTGCTTTTGTAAAGTGTACGAGTGCAAAAAAATGACCCCCCCTTTGCCTCCCCTGCAGACTCATTGTAGAAACTGGTTAAAGACTGGGAACTGCAGTTACGGTAACACGTGTCGATACACACATGGAACCCCATCACGAGGAAAAGGCTTCTCTGGAACGTTCAACAGGTGCGATTCTATTGAAGAGATTCTGTTTTATAAATGTACCTACTCCAAAACCTGGCTGAATGCTTGAATTTCAACATGTGTGTTTGCTGTGCAGGTCAGCCGAGAGGCCCACTGGGGATCTCCGGGAGAGGATGAAGAATAAGAGACAGGATGTAGATGGTGACACACAGAAAAGAGATACAGACGAGCCCACTTCACCCACAACCAGAGTGCGATGCTCAAACAGCTTGGAGTCAAAGTTTCATTCATTTTGCATTTGTTGATTGATAATGTTTTTAAGTTCTTTGACATTTTTTCTCATTAGCAGCGAGATTCATCCCGAGGCAGACACCGAGAGAAAGAGGATATTAAAATCACAAAGGAGCGCACTCCAGCTAGTGAGGAGGAGACCGCAGATTGGGAAGCCAGTCGTGAAGGTAAAAGATTCTCCAAAGTAGCCATAAAATTGATGTATATGATTAGAAGTCATTTAAAGGAATAGTTCACCCAAAAATTTTAATTCTGTTATTTATAACTCGCTGTAATATTGTTCCAAATCCAGAATGTTGTTATTCTTCAAAGCACAAATGAAATCTTTCTTTTTAATGAAACCTGTAAGATTTCTGTCCCTCCATTGAAAGTTCATTCCACCAAAACTTTGATGCTTTAAAAAGTTAATCCTAGTTAAATCGAAGTCTTCTGAAGAGACATTTTCACTTTATATGAATGAATTAAATTTAGGCTTTTATTCAGATATAAACACTGATGAACCTACATACACAGAGCACATCAAATATGGTAAACAGAAGCTTAACCGTACTTGCTTGATACACGAGTTACATGCTGGTTCTTGTGCGTAAAATAAAAGCACGTTAAAATAAAAGCCTAAATTAAAAATATCTTCATTTGTGTTTTGAAGATTAATGAAAGTTATCAATTTGGAACTACATGAAGGTGGGTGAATAGTAACAGATATTTTTGTGAACTATTCTTTTAAATTGTTTTTAAAAGCAAACGAGGCTGATTGATGTTTAAGTTTTGAATGCAGTACAGTCTTTTCCTCTCTCTTTCCTATGTTACTCCAGCAGTTTTATATTTGTCATTGATTTTACTAGATTCCGATAACGGTGATTACGATTACGAGTTATCTCTTGAGATGAAGAGACAGAAGATTCAGCGTGAGCTGATGAAGCTGGAACAGGAGAACATGGACAAACGAGAAGAGATTGTCATCAAGAAAGAGGTATATTGCATATAAATGACAGGTTTTGCTGCATAAACCCCAAATATTGAATGAAAGTGAATGTTGGTTATCTTGAATTTATCAACACAGAGATTAATGGAATGTATGTTCTTAACAGGACCCAGTCCCTAAGACCAGGACCAGTAATACTTCAAAGGATAGGGTAGGTTATTTTAGCAAAGACATACTAAAGTGAACATTAATTGAGACTTTATGTATTATATAGTCTTTTAAGGCAGACTGTTTTCTCTGTTTTTTTTTTGTTTTTTGTTTTTTTGGTGTGGTCTTGATCTGTTTTAGGCTTCCCCTGAGCGCAGCAGTTCTAAGGGGTCACCCTCGTCCCGTAAATCCAGCTCACCCAAACATAGAGCAGGGAAGGGTGGGAACTCCAGCAAGAAAGAGAAGAAATCCTCCACTACTTCAGTCATCTCCTCTCCAGTGTCTGACCAGACCAGGGCAGAGGAGACAGACAGCAGGTTGGAAAATGATCAGCATTTAGTTGTATTTGAACAGGTGTTTATTGATTTAAATACTTCACTGTTTAATTTTTCAACCAGATCATCTAAGAGTGGCCATGGCAAAAGAAAAGGGCCACGAACGCCCAGTCCTCCTCCACCTGTCCCTGTGGAGAATCCAGTGACTGGGAAGAAGCACAAAAATAAACACAAGAACAAGGAGAAATGTGAGGACAAACCTAAAGAAGGCAAAGAACGAGGACGGGATACAGAGAAACACAAAGAGAAAAAGGAAAAACGCAGGTATAGTCACCTTCAAAAGAAATCCACAAACTTAAAGTATTATAAACTAGCGTAATTTGGTACAAATTGTGTACTTTTGCAGAAATGTGACTATACCTGTCTTTCTGGTTTATTCGGTAACCGCTAAGAGACGGCTGCTTTGAAATGTTCCTCTGCATATTTATGTTTGCGCTGAAGTATCAAAAGTTTCTATTTTTGATGTGTTTTTGCAGTGTTGAGAATTTCCAATACGTCTAATACGAATACTTTTTGCTATGGTACTGAAATTGGTATAGAGACTAGTAGTGCCAGCTACTGAGATTTTGGAATCATGACAACACTAATAGATTGTCATAATGTATTGTATTTGCTAATATTGGTGGTGCTGGCCCAGATAAATTTGATCATCCCTGTTTTATTGGTGTCTGTGGAAACAAATCTTTTAACTTTTCCTTTATTCCAGGGACAGGTCCGATAGTTCCCATAAAGCCAAACGCTCAATAACATCAGAGGAACGTTCTGGAAGTCTTTCTCCACCCTCCAGGGAAGCGTCACCCCCAGCCAGAAGGAGGTCATCCTCCCCTAAACCCACTTCCCAAAAACAGTCCTCACAGCAGAGGTGAGAAGAGCTGCACTTAAATAATTATATGTTAATCCAGTATCTCACAGATTAGGGCAATGTCACTTTTGACACATCTTTGATATATCCAAAAGTTTTGAAATAATTTGATATGAGTTAAAGGGCCAAATCATTAGTCAAATCCTTTTTTTAAAATAAATATTAGATTTTTATATATATATATATATATATATGTATATATATGTGTAGCCCCTTCTGCCATATCACCCTATAGCCCAAGACCAGTTACCCACTGAAGCTAAGCAGGGTTGAGCCTGGTCAGTACCTGGATGGGAGACCTCCTGGGAAAAACTAGGTTGCTGCTGGAAGAGGTGTTAGTGAGGCCAGCAGGGGGTGCTCACCCTGTGGTTTGTGTGGGTCCTAACGCCCCAGTATAGTGACGGGGACACTATACTGTCAAAAAAGCACCGTCCTTCGGATGAGACGTTAAACTGAGGTCATTAAAAATCCCAGGATTTCCTTCGAAAAAGAGTAGGGGTGTAACCCCGGCATCCTGGCCAAATTTGCCCATTGGCCTCTGACCATTGTGGTCTCCTAATCATCCCCATACACTGATTGGCTTCATTACTCTGTCTCCTCTCCACCAATAAACTGGTGTGTGGTGGGTGTTCTGGTGCAGTATGGCTGCCGTCGCATCATCCAGGTGGATGCTGCACACTGGTGGTGGTTGAGGAGATCCCCCCCCTTGTATGTAAAGCGCTTTGAGTGCCTTGAAAAGCACTATATAAATGTAATGAATTAATTATTATTCTGAAACTGGCTCACAAAAAAGCCTGCAAACAGTTTGCTGAAGACAACCTGTCCAAATGCATAAATTACTAGAACCATGTCCTGTGGTCTGATGAGACTCGGATAAACTTGTTTGGCTCAGATGGTGTCCAGCATGTGTGGCGACACCCTGGTGGTACAAGAAAGTGTGTCTTGCCTACAGTCAAGCATGGTGGTGGTGCATCATGGTCTGGGGCTGCTTGAGTGCTGCTGGTACTGGGGAGCTGCGGTTAATTGAGAGAAACATGGATTCCAAAATGTACTGTGACATTCTGAAGCAGAACTTGATGCCCTCCCTTCAGAAACTGGGCCAAACGGCAGGTTTCCAACATAATAACGACCCCAAACACACAGCCAAGATGTGATGATGAAGCTGAAGGTGATGGAGTGGCCAAGTCTTTCTCCAGACCTGAATCCTGTTGAGCACCTGTGGGACATCCTGAAGCGGAAGGTGGAGAAGCACCATGTGTCTAACATCCAGCAGCTCTGTGATGTCATTATGGAGGAGTGGAAGAGGATGCCATCAACAAATTGTGCAGCTCTAGTGAACTCCATGTCCAGGAGGATTAAGGCAGTGCTAGATAACAATGGTGCCCCTACAAAATGTTGACACCTTGGACACAGTTTTGACATGTTCACTTAGGGTGTACTTATTTTTGTTGCCGGTTATTTGGACAACAATGGCTATATGTTGAGTTATTTTTAGGACAGTAAATTTGTACTTCTATACAAGCTGCACATTGACTACTCTAATATATATCCCAGTTTCATTTGTGCAGTATTGTCCCTTGAGAAGATATACTAAAATTGTTGCTGAAATGTGAGGGGTGTACTCACTTTTGTGAGATACTTTATATGTATGTATGTGTGTGTATATATACAGGTGCTGGTCATATAATTAGAATATCATCAAAAAGTTGATTTATTTCACTAATTCCATTCAAAAAGTGAAACTTGTATATTGTATACATTCATTCCACACAGACTGATATATTTCAAGTGTTTATTTCTTTTAATTTTGATGATTATAACTGACAACTAATGAAAACCCCAAATTCAGTATCTCAGAAAATTAGAATATTACTTAAGACCAATACAAAGAAAGGATTTTTAGAAATCTTGGCCAACTGAAAAGTATGAACATGAAAAGTATGAGCATGTACAGCACTCAATACTTAGTTGGGGCTCCTTTTGCCTGAATTACTGCAGCAATGCGGCGTGGCATGGAGTTGATCAGTCTGTGGCACTGCTCAGGTGTTATGAGAGCCCAGGTTGCTCTGATAGTGGCCTTCCAGCTCTTCTGCATTGTTGGGTCTGGCATATCGCATCTTCCTCTTCTGGCCACCCATAGATTTTCTATGGGGTTAAGGTCAGAAGCGAGTTTGCTGGCCAATTAAGAACAGGGATACCATGGTCCTTAAACCAGGTACTGGTAACTGGCACTGTGTGCAGGTGCCAAGTCCTGTTGGAAAATGAAATCTGCATCTCCATAAAGTTGGTCAGCAGCAGGAAGCATGAAGTGCTCTAAAACTTCAGTGTCTGGCTGTGTGACCTTGGACCTCAGAAAACACAGTGGACCAGTACCAGCAGATGACATGGCACCCCAAACCATCACTGACTGTGGAAACTTTACACTGGACCTCAAGCAACGTGGATTCTGTGCCTCTCCTCTCTTCCTCCAGACTCTGGGACCCTGATTTCCAAAGGAAATGCAAAATTTACTTTCATCAGAGAACATAACTTTGGACCACTCAGCAGCAGTCCAGTCCTTTTTGTCTTTTGGCCCAGGCGACGCTTCTGACGCTGTCTGTTGCTCAGAGTGGCTTGACACAAGGAATGCGACAGCTGAAACCCATGTCTTGCATATGTCTGTGCGTAGTGGTTCTTGAAGCACTGACTCCAGCTTTGCAGTCCACTCTTTGTGAATCTCCCCCACGTTTTAGCAGATGGGTTTGTTTCACAATCCTCTCCAGGGTGTGGTTATCCCTATTGCTTGTACACTTTTTTTTCTACCACATCTTTTCCTTCCCTTCGCCTCTCTATTAGTGTGCTTGAGACAGAGGCTCTGTGAACAGCCAGCCTCTTTTGCAATGACCTTTTGTGTCTTGCCCTCCTTGTGCAAGGTGTCAATGGTCGTCTTTTGGACAACTGTCAAGTCAGCAGTCTTCCCCATAGCCTACAGAACTAGACTGAGAGACCATTTAAAGGCCTTTGCAGGTGTTTTGAGTTAATTAGCTGATTAGAGTGTGGCACCAGGTGTCTTCAATATTGAACCTTTTCACAATATTCTAATTTTCTGAGATACTGAATTTGGGGTTTTCATTAGTTGTCAGTTATAATCATCAAAATTAAAAGAAATAAACACTTGAAATATATCAGTCTGTGTGGAATGAATGCTTATACATTGCCACAAGTTTCACTTTTGAATGGAATTAATTGAAATAAATCAACTTTTTGATGATATTCTAATTATATGACCAGCACCTGTGTGTGTGTGTGTATATATATATATATATATATATATATATATATATACACACACATGTGTATATATATATGTGTGTGTGTGTATATATATATATATATATATATATATACACACACATGTGTATATATATATGTGTGTGTGTGTGTGTGTATATATTAGGGATGGGCATTTCAAGCAAAAGTAATATTTGAAAATCGCTGGGAATTATTCGATTATTCGAAAAAAGCACCCCTTCCCTGTATGCATGCACGCATGTCACGTTATTAGGCTAGTGTTACACACCCATAAACACACAGAGAGAGAGCGAGAGAGACCATTCATGCTTTTAATCTGTATGTAAACAAACTGTTTAATTTATTTAAAGATAGGCTATCTTAACTCAAGCCATTTAATGATTGTAACATGCTGAAACATATTAATATAATAAACATAACAGAATGACAGCACTTATTAACATAGCAGTCCATCCATTAGCATAAATCAACTGCTCATAAGGTATTAAACTGCTCAAAAAATATAAATGCTTTCTCTCGCAATTTTGACACATTTTTTCACCCTGGCTTATAACATTCCTTAGTATGTTTCATGGGTTTTTTACTGTACTCTGTTGATTTTATTCATCTGTTGATTTCCTTGTTATTCTTTTTATTTATTTATTTTTATTTTTATTTTTTCTTTGTAAAGCACTTTGGTCAATCTCAGTTGTGTTTAAATGTGCTCTATAAATAAACGTTGTTGTTGTTGTTGTTATTGTTAGGTAATTATACTGTATATTAACTGCGGGCATCAGTGAGCCGCTATTAATACGCGGGGCATTGAAAACGCTTTTGAATGCGCGTGCGCGCGACCGTTTTACTTTCACTTTGGAGATTCGTGATCACATGTTTATACTATGGAGCGGCAGTACTTACCACACATTTTACAAGATTAGATGTTTGTCAGTGGTGCTCAGAATCTACAAATCATTCGCCATCGTCCTACTCTGTTGTGAAACTGCATGTGCTGTAATGTAACAGACTATCGCTAGCATGCGGCTAAACATATGTCCCTTTAGTGGCTCCGTAGAATGCGTTATTCGTTTTCCGTGCCTTTCCCAGTACGGATTCAGCACACCTCTAACCCAGTCGGGGATATTTGTGGTCCGCACAGAACTCTTATTTGACATCGTTCTTAGTTGCAAGTCTACAGAGAGAGTGTGTTCTTCTGTTGTCTTTGACAGCTTTTAGGTGCGTTATTGGCAGCGCTTACCTCTGCTTACGCATCACTGCTGCATCAGCACCAAAAACATGGGGAATTTTTAGACAAATATAATCGCACAACCGATTCGATATTCTATGAATAAATCGACTAATCGAATATTCGAAAATCGTGACCCATCCCTAATATATATGTATGTATGTGTATATATACAGTGCCCTCCAAAAGTATTGGAACAGTAAAGCCGAAACTGCTCTGTTGGCTGTGGAGTCAATACATTTACAAATATGATTAAAAGATGAATATGAGACAAAACTACAGAATGTCACATTTTATTATTGAGTGATTCAACACATAGATGTTTTACCAGCTAAGAAGTTCAGCACTTTGAGTTTCATCCGCCTATCTGACGTGAGCATAAGTATTGGAACAGTTGCCTCACAGGTCTTTCTAAGTGATCAGCTGTGTTTTGTTGCATTAATTCTTCAGATATTAAAAGCAGGGAATGTGTCGTATCAGTTATATCCATTACTTCTGCATTCTGAATCTTGCATTCGATGATCCTGGACACAAACCAGGATGAAGATGAGGGAGCTGACTTTGAGAGAAAAGCAAGCAATTTGGATGCTAAAAGAAAAGAGGAAGTCCATTAGAGCTATAGCAAAAACAAAGGGCATTGAGAAATCAAGAGTTTGGAAACCACCAGCGACACCAGCAACCAACAACGACCTGATCGGCTGAGAAAACAACAGTAGTTGATGACAGACAAATCATGTGAAAATGAACCATAAAAGACGTGTCTGTAAAATCACCAACAACTTCCAGAAAGCTGAGGTGATGCTCTGACAATCTACTGTCCTCAGGAGACTTTGACACAGAATAACAGATGCTACATAGCAAGATGCAAACCTCTGACCAGCACCAAAAATAGAAAGGCAAGATTAGAGTGGCAAGAGCACAAAGGTGAGCCAGAAGAGTTTTGGAACTGTGTTTACGAACCGATGAGACAAAGATGAACCTTTATCTAAGTGATGGGAAAGCAAAAATGTGGAGAAAAAAAAAAGGGAACTGCAAATGATTCTAACCATACAGCCTAATCTGTAAAGCATGGTGGAGGTGGTGTCATGGCATGGGCATGCATGGCTGTATCTGGAAAAGGCCCTCTCAACTTTACTGATGACTTAATGTATGATGACAGTAGCAGAATGAATTCGGAAGGGTACTTGCCTACCAATATTCAAGAAAATGCCACCAGATTCATTGGGAAGTGCTTCATATTGCATCAGGACAATGACCCAAAACACCCTGCCAGTTCAGTCAAGGAATTTATAAGGGCAAAGAAATGGAAAGTCTTAGATTGCCCAAGTCAATCTCCAGATTTAAATCCAATTGAACATGAATTTCACCAGCTGGAGAGGAGAGTAAAGGCAGAAACTCCCCAAAACAAGCAACAATTGGAATTGGCTGCATTAACCTGTTAGCCTGCACCCCCCATTTTGGGCCTCACAGCTGAAAATGACCTACCTAAATTAAAATGGTAACATTTCCTGTCAATAACGTGCTACACACACAATTTAGGTATCTTTGGAAAGAAGACACTCTAGGCTTTACTAGCCATCATCCAGAGTTGATAATACTCAAAAAAATAAAAAGTTATAGACACTGAAGTGCCTTGAAAATGTTTTACGACACTGAATGTTTTTTTTATTTCATAAACAAATACATGAAATAAGTCCTGGAGCAATCCAGTAAAGTAATGGGTTGAAAGTCACATGTCTAATGAGTTTATATTTCAAATTTGAAGACGATCCCATGAAAAATGAGATTCCTGCTATCATTTTTCTGAGAATATTTCTAGTCCCCCCACCCCCCCGTTTGATGAAAATTACCATCAAATGTATTGAAGAATTCCACAAACTATTTTTCATTATACATAGTTTTTCAATTATAATATAATATAAAGAAATTTAGTGATTTATTTGAGCACTAAACAATACAATAAGAATAATTTGAGTAATAAAAAAGAAAAAAAAAAGAAAAAAAAGAAGAATTTGCTTTGTGTCTAGTAGCCTACATACTCAATACTCTGACTGCCAGAGATAAACTGATATTGCCAGACATTCACACTGATTGCAGTAAGTAATCATAGGCTGATTCGAGTCCATAGAGATGATAACACACATCATCAATAATAGCCGGTCATTGACAACCGTCATAAAGTCGGTAATTACACGCTGATGTGCGTTTATAGAGATGTAAATCATGCATATACAGTCACGTTCTACACAAGACACACACACACACACACACACACACACAAGGTAAATGTTGAAAAAAAGAAAAATACTTATTTGTGCAAAAAGGCCATCGCTAAGTTACGCCCCCTCAGATGACAGGAGCGTCACAGCGTGCGTCACGCGCTGTCACGAGAGAGCGCCAAATTCAAATAAACAATATTCCGCGGATCTGTGACTTTTTTTTTTGGATGGTTTCATTCTGTTTGTAAAACTGTATACTACAAAACAGTGTTGTTGTTTTTACCACCAAGACGCTGTTTTTGAGAGTAATTTATTCCATAACGGACACAAACAATAACTATCCCGAAGAAATGAAATGTAAACAAAGGAATATCCATCCAAATTATAACGTTATTGTTTTGTTGGAATAAAAGTGCTCAATGAGATGTTGTTCTTTGGACCCTTGCCTTTCTAACTAAACCGAGATTTCAGCAGTGGACGCGTTTGTGACTCGTTATTACAATGATGATGGTACGTACTGCTTTTTTATTCTGCATGTTTTGATATGTACTGCTTACACAAATGTAGCAAATACATTCCTTATAAGCTTTCAGTCAAAAAACAGCGATCTATCATCGATACTTGAGGCTTAGACCTTCAGAATGATATATAGTTTGTCAAGATTAACTTTGTCCCGTTTCATTTATTCTATTCCAAAACAATGACATGTGCAAACAAAGAGCGTTCGGTGCGTCGGCGTCCTGGTGCGGATTAACAGGTTAAAGGCTGGGAAAAGTATTTCAAAGGATGAAACCAATAGTCTGGTGATGTCTATGGGTCACAGACTCACTGCTGTGATTGTGCGCAAGGGATCTGCAACTAAATAATAGCTTTTAATCTTTTATATCTGCCTTATGTTCAACTGTCCCAGTACTTATGCTCGCATCAATGAGTGGGATGAACTCCAGAAGTGCTGTCCTTTTTATTTGGTAAAACATGTATGTGTTGAAACGGCTAATAATAAAATGTGACATTCTGTAGTTTTGTCTCATATTCATATTTTAATCATATTTGCAAATGTCTTGACTCCACAGGCAACAGAGCAATTTTCTCTTTACTGTTCCAATACTTAAAACAATTTCTTTGTTCTTTTATATTTGTTACAAAAAAACAGTTCTTTTGAACATTCTATTCATTGAATATTAGAACCATTTCTGAAAAATCATGCGACCTGACAGATATCAGTCAAATGCATATCCTGACATTTATCTTGCATCAGTAGTTTGTATCAGAGATATTATGAGGGGAAGTATCAGTTCCATCTTCATCTTATGCGTTTTCTTTTCTTAGGTCTAGAACGCCACCCCGTCACCGCCGCAGTCCCTCCCCTCCCTCCCGACAGCACCACTCCCCATCTTCACGCTCTGGCTCCTCGGCCCAGAGACACTCCCCATCTCCTCGCCACAGACGGGGTTCCATCTCTCCTCTTTACCGAGACCTTCCTCCTCCATCCTCATCCTCACCACATCCCACTCAGTCCTCACACCGCTCCCGATCTCCGCTCACGCCGCAGAGAGACCCTTCACCGACACCCGCCCCTCGCAGGTCCAGCCCCAGTGCCCGCCACCGCTCCCAGGGCAGAGAGAGGGAGAGGGGGAGATCAGAGCGAGACAGGAGTCCCGTACTGCAAGAGAGACGGCATGAGCGCAGAGATGGTGAGAGACACACATCACAGAGTGATTATTGAGAAGGGCTATAACCATGTCTTGAAAAGGACTATAATCATGTCTTGAACATTGTGAGAGGGGCCAATTTTTTGGGGGGTGGGTGGGCAAGGTGTTAAATGAAGTATTTAAACGAATAAAGACAAAAGAAGAACAGTAAGAAAAAGAACGGCAAAGAACAGTAAAAACATCTGTTTTAAAATAGCCATATGAATAAGTGAATGTGTGCATATATTGAAAACAAAAAACGGCAAAATTATTCTTGTCTCGTCAAATTCAGATATGAATTACATTACCTACAAACGTAAAAAAATCATCTTATATTTTTAATTCAAAACTGCAACATTTTACAAAGTTCAGTAGTTTGCATCACAAGATATTACTATCGGTTGTTTAACATTTCTGTTGTGAAACGGTTGTCATATATTTTGATATTTAGTTACTTACATCTTAACCCACGCTCTTTAATCATTTAAAAACTGAGGCATTGTCCTGGAATTCATGTTCAGTATGAGTGACCACCTTTGAATGGCCATCTTAAACTGGGGCCAACAGTTTGGCCATTTCTAATTAATGAGAGGATCTTGTCCCACTCAATGTCTGTTTTAAACCAATTGTTGAGTCCATCAAAACACTCAGACTTGTTCAAACCCACAACTGACTCTTCACTGACCCACCTATGGCACATTTTTTGTTGTCTTAACCATGTGATGTATAATTTAGGTTCATAACATGCATTATTCTGTTTGACTGGTTGTCCATATGACAATTTAAGTACAAAAATCATTCAAAAGTCTAAACTAGTATGATTTTTTTTTTTTTTTTCCAATTTTTTTTTTAATTCATTCCAGTTATGGCAAAGCTGAATTTTCAGCAGCCATTACACTTTATGTTACCAGTTTTGAAAACAGTTGTGCTGCTTTATATTTTGTGGAAACCATTATAATTTTTTTTTCTCTGGATTCTTTGATTCAGTTTAATGCATCCTTGCTGAATGAAATTTAAAAAAAAAAGTCATGCTTTTAAACACTAGTGCACATTCACAGTATACACTATATTGCCAAAAGTATTGGGTCGCCCCCTTCTAATGAACAGGTTTGACTACTTTAGTAATTTCTATGAGTACAAATCTTAATGTTAAAGCATATAATGATATTCTAGGAAATTGTGTGCTTCTAATATTATAGCAACAGTTTGGACAGGACCCTTTTCTATTCTAACATGACAATGCCTCTATGTATAAGGCAAGGTTCAAAAAGAAAATTACTGATTCAGTCAGTGTGGAAGAACTTGAATGGTCTGCATAAAACCAAGTCCTAATCCCAGTTTAACACCTCTGGTATGACTGTAAATGCAGGCCTTGAGCCAAAAACTCAAATGACTTGCCAACAAATGACTTGTACATGCACTATATAGACAAAAGTATTGGGACACACCCCCTTCTTTAGAACAGAAAAATGCACTTCCAAATCTGTGGCAACAATGATGGGAACACAATTCATGTATTTAAAAATTGTATTTCCATCTCTGTTGCAACAGTTTTGGAAGTGTCTAAAATGACTGTACCCATATGTACAAGTCATTGGTGTTTGGTGATGAGTTTTTGGCTCAAGGTCTGCATTTACAGTCACACCGTAAATACAGTCATACAGGTGTTAAACTGGGATTAGGACTTGTTCATTAGATTTAGATTTGATCATTAGAAGGGGCGACCCAATACTTTTGGCAATATAGTGTAGTTTTGTTGTAATAAATGAGTAGTGGTATTAAAAGATGTAGTTTAGGTGACATGTTGGAACCATAACACAGCTAAACCTCCTAGTCTTTCTTTTTTGGGGGGGGGGGTCATGTAGTCCTGTATAGATGTGGTGTTTGGTTTCCACCATACTTTTGGCTGTGTGCAGCTATTGAATAATTTAGTCATTGAGGGCCTTTTAAATCAGCTGCTCACTTAATTTCCTTTCTGTCCTTAGAGAGCCGTGGAAAACGTGAGAAAGACAGCAGCCGTGACGAGCGAGACTATGAGATTGAGCAGAGCTCTTCTCGAGATGACCGTGATGCCAGGGATGGCCGAGACCGGCGTGGTGAACGGGATAGAAGAGATGTCCGGGAAGAGCGCCAGCACCGAGGGGAGGTCAAAGACACTCGGGATACCCGTGCAGGAGAAACACGAGACCGCTCAGGACGAGAATCACTGGAGCGTAGAGAGAGAGACCGGGAAAGAGAAAGAGAGAGGGAAAGAGAGAGAGAACGAAACGAAACCCATAGAAAGGAGGAAACAACAGCCCAGGAGGAAAGGAATTATGGAAGAGGACATGGAAGGGAGGAATTGAGAAATGACAGCAGAGTGGACAACAGGAACGAATCTCGAGCTGAAAGAACAGGCAGAGGAAGGGGCCGTGGGGATGCCACAGAGAAAGGTGAGAAGATAATGATGAGCCATATTCTTTGCCAGCTACATCTAAAAAAGGCTATCACAATATCAAAATTTCACTACTCGTGGTCAGAAGAATTCACAGTAACAATATTATTGCGATTATCTATGGAAAATAAATGAATAATGATATCAGTCAAATTCATCTTTAACTTTTAGTTTGTGTTTTCATTTTTTTAGCCAATGAAGCTCACTACAAATGCAGTGTAGGGAATAAAAATTAGTGGCCATAACTGTACAAAAGCATATAAAAAGAACTTACTGTTGATCAGCGCTATCTGTTGCTGTTTAACTTTTGCTGTTTAAGAATTCAGAACATCAAAAATACCACTTGTAAATAGCTAGAGGAGAGAGGGCTTCAACTTAGAAAATTCTAGTAAAAATCAAGGCAAATTGTACTTTTCATAATCTAAAATGTATTAGGCTAATTGCATTTTAGGAGTATTGCAATAATGTGAGAGCTTGAAACATTTTTATTACATTTAATTTTCAATTTTGTGAATTTTAGAAACTTGGATTGTGATGAATTTTCTGTTTCAGGTTCTGCTCGTGGTGGTAGAGCGTCACAGGCTGATACTAGCAGTGCTAGTGGGCATGACAGCTGGGAGTCCCGCAGCAGTGGTCTGAGAGAGAGGAGCTCAGAGAGAAACACTGATCGCTACGATAATGACAGACAGAGAGGGGAGCAGCCCAGAGATGAACGGCGGGGAGGACATGCAGAGAGAGACCGGCGTGACAACAGAGAAAGAGGTGACCGATAAGCAAGAGATGTTCTTATTATTATTGAGAGATACCAACTTTCATGGCATTAGAGTAACTCTCAACTTGGATCACATGTGTCTTGATAACCAATCATGTTATCACCTTGATGTCAATAAATTACTGTTAGAGTTGACAGAGTATGACAGATATTCACCGCTCATGGATAATATAAAAAAAAAAAGCACAGAGATGTTGAAACCAGAGATTCACAACATATCTATGTGTTCAGCATGCTTCTGTGTGTCAGATAAAAATAAATCCAGACATAAGATGAAATGAACAGACAAACAAATATCTTGGATGAAGCCCATTGGCACTCAGTACACAGTTGTTCACACTAATGGGAGATTTTCAGAGAAAATAAATCAAATTTCCTCCTCAAATATTCTGAGGGTGAGGCATACTGCCGTATAAAACTCCATATAATTACCTAAATTGGAGCTAGTGTTAATGAAAACTCCCCAAACACACACACACCATTAATCTGATCCTCTTTATTTAAGGCTTGTATTTTTCAATATTTCTGGAATACAGTAAATTAAATTACATATCCGAATTGCATATAAGACCTTTTTACCATACTTAAAGCAATCTTGCAAAAAAAAAAAAAGGGATTTGTGTCCAACAAAATGTCAGATAGCAACAGCACAGCAGTTTAATTGGCTGTTTGGGCTGTCAGTCATTTATCTTAAAGTCAGTTGTCTGTGACTTCTCACACAACACAGTTTTTTTTCTGTGTAAACATATAAACAATTTATACTATCACTAATGTTGTTCCAAACCTGTTTGCCATTATATTTTCTGTGAGGTTCTAAAGGAGATTAGTGAGAAGTGCTCATGTAGCTCTGAGTATAGAAATATAGTTTGTCTGTCAAGCTCCCAAAATGGGGAAAAAAGCGACAAAAAGTACCATAAAAGTAGTCAGTGTGACTTGTTTGTGATAGTTCAACTCTTCTAAAGCCATACTTTTTCTGGGACACAGATCAAAGACTTTAAATGGGGTGCACAAGTCTGTGAACATTTTAACATCACAGGACATAGAGAGCAACTTTTGGTGTTATTGATCTGTTTTTTGTTCATTAGAACAAAGAGCACCTTCTCCTGTCCGCCAGCAAAACCGCAGTGAGGACCTTGATCGTGAAGAGAGAAGAGATGATCGAAGGAACGATCGAGGGGATGACAGAAGAGATGACCGCACCCGTGAGAGAGAGAAGGACAGGGATAGAGAAAGAGAGAGGGAACGGGAAAGAGAGAAAGAGAGAGAGAGGGAGAAAGAACGGGAAAGAGAGGCTGAAAGAGAGCGTGAAAGAGCCAGGGAGAGAGAGCGTGAGAGAGAGAGGGAAAGAGAGCGAGAGAGGGAGAGGGAGGAGAGAGAAAGAGAGCGGGAAAGAGAAAGGGAGGAGCGGGAAAGGGAGCGAGAAGAGCGGGAGAAAGAAAGGGAACGTGAGAGGAAGGAGAGGGAACGGGAAAGGGAGCAAAGAGAGAGGGAACGGCAGAGGGAGTGGGACGAGAGAGAAAAAGGGAGGGAAGAGAGGCGAGAACGAAGAGATGATTCGAAAGATGACCGCGCCACCCGAGATGCTCATGAAGAGAGAAAGAACACGTAAGTGCTACAGTGTTATTGGTCATGTTTATGTACAGTCTCTGGTCAGCCATACATTGAGCAAATATAATTGTATAATGGTCGCTAAACTATGTATGACTTAATTGTCCATGGAAACATACTGGTGCTATTTTATCACTTTGCAGTCTCTTTGTTTTCATGCTAAGGTAACACCGATGTTGAAAATACCATCTGACTTATAAAGATTAGCCAATAATTGTTTTTCACATTATTGGCCTTTTAAATTTGTCTGTTTTGGGTACATTTAAAAAATAAAACACACAAAAAAAATGAATATCATTTATTTTAAATTCTACGACTGAATTTAGACATCACAACATGTACAGTATGAAAAATTGATATTGATTTTGAGATTTGCAAAACATAGCAATAGTGCCATTACTGTTTTTAAAGAGTAACTTTAAAGCACTGAGTGTTAATTTACTCCAAAGGTAATTGAAATGTGAAAATATGGGACATAAGCATGCAAAATTTAAATATCCAGTATCATAGTTTTCAATATCAGCTGATGCCAGTAAATTAAATCTCTTAAACAGCAGCCAATAACCAGTATATTGCATTAATATATCATGCTTTCCATTTTCATATTAACACAAGTCAGAAACCTCATTTGCGCCATCTTCCAATTTAATGGTTAGGATGTAGAGTGTATAAAAGATTGTCTTGCGGATTCCGTATTAATTTTAATATATATGGTGATAGAGAGTTGGATGCATACCCATAGATTGAAAGCATGAAGTTCTGAAATCACCTAATAATGGGTTTTTTTTCAAATAAATGCTGTTCTTTTGAACGTTTTATTCACCAAAGGATCCTGAAAAATAAAATAACGGTTTCCACAAAAATATGAAGCAGTATAATTGTTTTCAATATTTATAGTAATAAGAAATGTTTTTATTGAGCAGCAAATCAGCATATTAGAATGATTTCTGAAGGATCATGTGACACTGAAGACTGGAGTAATGGCTGCTGAAAATCCAGCTTCACGTCACAGGAATAAATTACATTTTAACCTATATTCACATAGAAAACAGTTATTTTAAATTGTAATATTTCACAATATTACTGTTTTTATTTTAGTTTTGATCAAATAAATGCAGCCTTGATGAGTATTAGAGACTTCTTTCAAAAACATTAAGAAATTTTACAGACCAGAACTTTTGAACGCTAGTGTATGTTACAAACAGTTTGACATTAGAGATTTTCTCAGGTGTTTAATAATGTTTGCCCTTCACTTTGTTTGCAGTCGTAAAAGACATCGTCCTGAGAACACTCCCAGTCCACGGCCATCTCCTAAAAGAGGGCGAGATGTGAGCCCTGCAGACAGTGACGGTTACAACAGCACTGAGGAGAAAGGTAGGAGTTCATCTGAGCAAGTGCAAGGTTGTGTTTACCCACTTTAGCACTCCTCATAGGTCTATTGTGCACATATGCAGAATATTTGGACATAACATGTATGGTTTTGTTTCAGGTGATAAGCACCGACTGTTAAGTCAAGTGGTTCGTCCTCAAGAAACTGCCCGCTCGCCTGCCCGCTCGCCTGTCCGCTCCTTTACTGATGATAAACCCAACCGCTGGAAGGATGATGACCGCCGTGGGGATAAAAAAGAAAGCCGTGTCCGACACGAGGAGGTGGATTCCCGCGCTGAGAGAGGAGCAGGAAGAGGAGCAGAGCGACGTGGAGAACTCGCTCCAGACATTTCTGCTACGAGCATTTCTGACTCCAGAAGGGGAAAAGAGCAGAGGGACCTCCCTACTGCTGCCCTCACTCCTCCTCCTCCTCCTCCTCCTTCCATAGAGGACAGAGACTCTTTATCAGCTGTTCATGAAGAGGGAAAGAAAAAGACTAAATCTCAGAAGAAAAATCTGAAGAAGAACCGTAAAGAGGAGGAATCTGGCGGAGGGGACCGTAGTAACCCTGAGCCCCCGTCCTCCTCCTCTGTAGCTGAAGCCCCTCAGGCTCTCCTCTCACCTCGCAAGACGGCCAAGAAGAAAGCCTTAGAAAGGAAGCGCAAGCGCTCACAAGGTGCCGAGTCAGATGTTTCTGAGGACGAGCTGGTCACCCAGTATCCCCTCAGCAAGAGGCGACGAGGCCCACGTACTCCTCCGCCGATCAACAAGGATGACCTTCCCTCCCAGAGGGCTTTAACGGCTGGACAGAGTTCCTTCTCTGCTAAAATGGATGCCAACTTCAGCGACTGGTCTGATGAGGACGTACCAGAGCGAGGCGAGACGTCCTCTGCCTCCCTGCCGTCCGATAGGCCTCCGGAGCGGCTGCTTCCCTCTGAACGTGCCCCTAGAAGAGGTGCACGTGGTGGTGGCCGGGACCGTACGGACCCCCCCATCGCCCCCCTGCTCCCTGACCCTCCAATGTTGATACAGTCTCTTCCTTTACAACCGTTGCTGCCGCAACACATGCTGCGTAAACCACAGCAAGCAGACATGCAGCAGCAGCGCAGCAGTAGCATGGGCAGCAACCAAAGCCGTGCTTCTTCGAGAAGACTACGCTCGCCCTCCAATGAGTCGGCCCACCGTGATGAAGGCCCTCAGGGACTCAGGTCCCGCAGAGGACTCATGCAAGGTGCCAATTCTCGGGAAAGAGACCGAGAGCGAGAGAGGGAACGGGACAGAGAGCGGGAACGAGAGAGGGAGAGAGACAGGGAGAGGGCAGCGGCCAGTGAACAGATAGGAGGAGAGAGGAAGTCGAGGATTGATCAGCTCCGAAGAGGAGAACCCAGTCGAAGTACTTCCTCAGGTGAGAGACTACTCATAAAAGCTTGAAGTTTCAAAGAATTTTTGTTAGTATTATTGTTGAAACATATTTTACATTACTTTTAAGTTTAATAGTGTATATAAGAACTCATAATAATTAGTGCTGTCAATCGAGTAAAAAAATTAACTAATCACATTTTTTCTGAAATGAATCGTGATTAATCCCACCTAACATTAAAGTAGCCATAATAGCCATTCAACATTACAGTATAATTGAGAGCTATCAATTTTAACATTGATTAGACTTAAAAAAACAAAAAAAACAAACAAACAAAAAAAACTTCTAATTTAAATCAACTTAAAACCATCTTCACACAAACCCATTATAATAAATGTCATATTTGCCTGTGCCCTTCAGCAAGTAGGAAATATACAGAAATTGAATAAAGTTATCAAGCACTAAATTCTAAATTAAATATAGATGAATCCTTAAAGCTGCAAAAGTTACTGATTTCCTCTTTTTTTTCTTTTGTTCTTTGATGAACAGACATCACAGCAGTTGGGATATTAGGTTATTTGGCTGCTATTACTTTAAGAGCTGCCGCTGCTGAACGTGACGCGGATCTGACACGCATGCTCGTATTTTCATTTGTGCTTTAATATGAAATGATACAGGCTAAAGCGTGCCACCGTATTTGAGCGTGCAATCGAAGAGCACATGCTACATGCACAGTATAATGGCTGACAGGATAGGAAGATTCGTTTTTACTGACATATGGCCTGACAATATCTCATTTGACCACAGTTCACTGTTGTTCTACTGAAGCTCCTCGCCACCTGTACTGTTTCCGTCCTCGTTTGACTAGCGCCTGTCACTGAGGCGAAGTGAAGTGCGTGTCTAAAAAGTCTCCCGTTTTATGTGGTCATAAAGACGTTCTGCGTCTAAATAAACGCAATTCTTGTCAAGAAAAAAGAGACAGAAGCAGCAGCTGTGAGTGGGATGGCAAACCCTGGCTCCACCTCTAGTTAAAGGTTAAACTGAAGAAATTAATCACATGCATTAATGTGCTAATTTTGACAGCATTAATAATGATATCGTTTTAGTAGTTGTATTATTAGCATTTATTAATATTTATTTCTTAAGGCATTTCTAGTAAAAGTTTTTTTTATACTAGAGGTTTTGGATGCAAGTGATCATTTTCAGTAATTTGGTATTGGAGCACACAAGACAAAAAAAGATTCAAAATGCAATAAGCCCATTAAATATGTATTTGTGTATTTTAACTCTGGTGTTCTGGATGATGTGTTAAATAATTCCTGAGCAGTTGTTATTGTAATTTTTTTGTAACTTGTATGTTTAAGTTTTGAATTCTCCATAACACAAACATTTATCGGCTTCCACAGACCGACAGGACTCCCGGAGTCACAGTTCTCGACGCAGTTCACCAGAGTCTGAGCGTCAGGCTCGCTCCAGAGCCGGTTCCTACGACAGCCGCGAGCGTGACCGGGAACGAGATCGCGATCAGTTGGATCGAGAGCGTGACAAAAAGGATCACCGTCAGATGCAGAATCAACAAACCCAACAGCGCGACTGGGAACCAGAACCTCGTGAGTGGGGTGGGCGGGGCAGAGAGCCCCTCCTCCGTGGCAACCGTGAGCCAATTAGAGAGAGAGACTTGCGGGAGATGCGCGAAAGGGAACGACTCTTACCTGATGGGCTGCTGGCACATGAGCGGATGGATCGTGAGCGTGGTGAAAGGGACCGTGAGCGTGAAAGGGAAAGGATGCTTCCGTTTGACCTTCAGGCTTACAGGGAACCGAAGAGCAGATCTGAAACGAAGATGGGAGAGTATGAACCTCTGTTACCCAGAGAAGCCCTAATGGATGTAGATAAGCCAGCAGACAACTCACTCCTGCAAGGTGAAGCATCTGAACTGAAAATGGATAGTCTTGATGGTAGGTCTTCTCACCATTTCTCAAACTATAGCCTGATGTGTGAGAAGATTTAGTTTTTTACTCTGTGTGTTTGTTCTATTTCTCAGAAGAGGAGGATGGAAAGGGGGATGATGCACAGTCTGCTGTCTCAGGTGGTGAGGAGTATGAGCCAATCAGTGATGATGAACTGGACGAGATTCTGGCTGACAGTCAAAAGAGGGACGAACAGCAAGATGATGAAAAGATTTCTGGTACACAACACTATTTAAAACAGGATCCCATGAAGACACATTTAAACCACAATCAAACGGCCTGCCACAGTCTGCTCTGTCGCACCACAAAGCATTTGTCAATCAAACTAAAATTGAAATCCTAATATGGCACTTAGTGTGATTATCCAACTGCTTATTAAAAAAGCCTGTGATTTAAATATATAGGCTGTTGTGCTCCGTGTTTCAGAACGAAGCACTCTTACTTTTAAGCTCTTAATTTTTGATCTCTTGATTTTGTAGCTGTTAATTTTGGATCACTTAATTTTTCTATTCAAGTGCACCAGATTTGGCTTCAGATTGTTCAGATTTGGATACTGGCCTTATGAAAAATATAATTGATTATCAAGTTAGCATTGTGACTATAAAAACGAATGTGGATGTTCTAGCCAAAAAAACCGATAATAATAATAAAAAATCAGCTCTGGCCATATGTAGCGTTCATTTTGAACAGTTTATTTAATTAATTTTTACAGAATAATACACACACTAACAAAGACATAAGCAGAAACTATGTAATCACGGTCTTAAAATTCCTCTATCCCATATCCCAACTGTTTATAATATGCCATTTGCATGTTCTGTTTCAGGGCCTCTAGATGTGATTGATGTAGATTGGTCCAGTTTGATGCCCAAACAAAAACAGGAGCCTAGAACTCCTGGGGCAGCACTGCTCCGATTCACCCCAGGGGCTGTGTTGCTCCGAGCGGGAGTGTCCAGACGCTTAGCTGGGCCTCAGCTCCTTGCCAGAGTTAAAGAAGTGTGTTCCAGAGAGTTGGAAGACCCTAAAGGTAAATGTGCAAATATACCTTTGAATAAATGGTCCAATTTGAAAGGAACAGGTCACCCAAATATGAAAATTTTCTGAAAGTGTACTCACCCTCAGGCTATCCAAGTTGTAGATGAGTTTCAGATTTGGAGAATTTCAGCATTACAACGCAATGGATTCTCTGCAGTCAATATCCAAACAGCTGATAAAAACATCAAAAAATTCACAAGTAATCCACACAACTCCAGTCCATCAATTAACATCTTGTAAAGCAAAAAGATGTGTGTTTCTAAGAAAATACATCAAGACGTTTATCTCCAAAATGCTGCTTCTGAGTCCTCTATCCATAATATTGCTTTCTCCAGTGAAAATATTATCATGTCTGAATCAGGAGAGAAATATGCACAGATTAAGCACTGTTTACATGCCAAAACAGTTCTAAACAAGTATGAGGGTGGATTTTGATGTGAGAAGGCTCTAGGGGATGGGATTTTTCACTGGAGGAAGCATTATCATGGATTAAGGACTCCTATTTTAGCCTAAGGCAATGGTTTGAGGTGAAAAACATCTTAATAATGGACATGTTTCTTACAAACACAGCTTTTGACTTCACAAGACGTTAACTGATGGACTGGAGTCGTGTGGATTACTGTGATGCTATTGTGATGTGATGTTTTGACTCATTCTGATGGCACCCATTCACTGCAGAGGATCCATTGTTAAATTTAAATCTGTTTTCATGAAGGAATAAATTCATCTGTCTTGAATAACCTGAGGGTGAGAACATTTTCAGCAAAGTTTTGGGCAAATTTTTGTTACAAATTAGGTTGTACATATGTATTGGTTACCTCAGAAAATATTTTTTTTGGTAATCAGTGTAGTTATACAAACATGGCTATTTACTTTAATCTTAAATGTATCCATAGATGCTGATAAACTCTTAGAACATGATCTGGGTGCTCTGAACATGGCTGCATACAACAGAAGAATGGAGAGGTCCAACCTCCTGAGGAGCCTGGGCCCCTGCTGCAAGGCGCTGTGTGCTCGCAGAGACATTGCCATACGCAGACAGCTCCTGAAAAATGACAAGGTGCTTTTATGGTCTTTAATCATAGGCACTTCTTTTGTATAACCTGGGCTTTCCAAAAGTGTGTTAATTGAGCTCTGTTCTCGAGATAAGCTGCCTGAGAGAATTTTAAGGCATCAAAAGCAGAATCGAAAAGAAATTTCTATGAATATTTCATTAAATGTATTTATTTCATTTAAATATTGAAGAGTCTAGATAAAAACTTAAATCTAATTTCCTGTATTACTATCAGGCACCAGAAAATTAGACTTTTTTTTTTTTTTAACCTAGTTTTTAGTTTAAATTTTATGTTTTTTATATATATATATATACTGCTCAAAAAAATTAAAGGAACACTTTTTAATCAGAGTATAGCATCAAGTCAATTAAAATTCTGGGATATTGATCTGGTCAGTTAAGTAGCAGAGGGATGGTTTTACAGGTAGAGGCCACTGACATCTTTTCTGACTGTTTTTCACTAGTTTTGCATTTGGCTAGGGTCACTGTCACTACTGGTAGCATGAGGCGATACCTGGACCCTACAGAGGCTG